>VZTD01003258.1:181930-306697 GCA_013397725.1 Rhagologus leucostigma | reverse complement strand
GGAAGAGGCGCGAGCCGGGAGGGCCCGTCCTTGCCGCTCGCTGTTGCGCGCGCGCACGGCGGCCGCTAGTAACGCGCGCCGGGCCAGGGGCGGCCCTGGCGGCCCTGTGGGCGGCTCGGGTCCTTCATGGGCGAGGCCTCGGAGAAAAATGAGATTTCCACTTTAAATGCGCGTTTTGTGGCCAAGTTTAGTAAGAGACAGGTTTAATCACCCTAGGGAATAAACCTTTGAACGCACCCTATGTCTAAACAGGAAGGGCTTGTAATAGAACGGGTTGTAAGTGGTTCTGTTATAAATTGACTGCGAGTCTATCCAAATGAAATTGATCTTGCCTGCAGCTGTAGTTCAAGTTCTCCTTAAAAATTAGATTGGCTGGAGAAAAAGGGGCTGAGCACTTCATGTGTGGGCGATCACTATTAAGGATTAAACTGCAGTCTTTCTTAGTGGTATACAGCTGTGCATCTTGGCACTGAAAGGTTTAAGGTTTCAGGTAGTTTATAAAACTTTCCATTCCCGAGTATGAACTGAGAAGAGATTGAAGTATTTTTTAAGCTATCTGGGGTGAAAAATAGTACAAATTTGTGACAGTTCCCTGTCCAAGTATGTCAGTTGTTATAGAATCTCCATAGATAAGTCTGGGTAGTGCTTCCTTTATTGATGTTCAATACGTTACAGAAATGTAATTCTAAGCAATTGTCAGAGATGTATTTTATTTGAAAACGTTTATGACTGTGTTTCAGATAGGACTTACTTCAAAATTATTATCAGTGCACTCATATTCTCTTTCTAAATGAAATCCCTATTCCAAAAGGACAAGACTTAAATCCTTTTCAGCCATTCTGGTAGCTTCTAGTTATCTTAAGTTGAGAGAAGTTTAACTGGACTTTCCAGATATTTTGTTGTATATTGTGGAAAATGAAACTGATATTCTATAATAGGAACCTTACATAAAGTTTTATTATATTTTCACTAATACATCTTATCCAAAGATGGTTAGGAGAGATGTAGAAGCTATTACTGCTTTGAATATTCTTATCCTTTCTCCTTGCATCTCTCAGTGGATGGTCCAAAATAAAAATGAACTGTAAAATTCACAAAGAAAAGCCTTGTGATGTCAGAACTGACTGGGATACCGTCCTTCAAGGTAAAGCTTGTAGCAGTACATATGAAATTCTGAGCTATTGATCTGCTCTTTGAAAACAAAGCAAGCAAAACACTGTTTAAATTTTGTAATTGTCAGTCCCTGCCACAGTACAAAAGTAGTTTGGAAAATAAATGAATTTCTATTACAAGAAGAATAGGGCAAAAAAATTAAATCAATCCCAGACCCCCAAAAATCTAATGCTGAAAGCTTTGGGTAACATATGCTGCCACTAAAAGGCTGGAAGCAGACAATGACTATTTTAGTCAAACTGTTCAAAATTTAAAGGTGCTAAAGAGCACTACCTTTCCTATAATAAACCCACCCCGAGCTACTGAGAAAGAAAAAGTTAAATAAAAAGGGTAGACATGCAGAAAGGGAATCATACCAGCAGTGCCCTAACATCCTCCCTCTGATCAGTGGCTAACAGACCTGCATCTTACACATTGCTGTAGGTCTAGAGAACACTTTAGCTGTGATCTAAGGGAATTAATATGCGTACAAGTTACTTTTCAATTTTGCTCACCTGTTTTTACTTGTTATTAGCTGTATTTGTGCATGTAAACAAAGCTTCAGTAAACAAATTCTTTCACTTCCACCTTGCTTGTCAGATTAACTAGCAAAACACAAGGCATTCTGCAAGCTTTTTGGAGTAAACCTAAATTCCAGGTTACCTGCATATAAAATGGTGAAGTCATTAAATAAGAGTGACTATTAACCAATTGTCTAAGACTGTATTTCGTGATCTTCCCATGAGGATTAAAAAGCATTTACAGGGAAATGTTAATTGCAAGTACTAGTAGAAGAATATTGGCAATTCCAAAGGAGGTTACAGTAAAAGCTGTTCTAGAGGATCAGGAGAAAAGTCTTTTTCGTTACAAGAAGTCGCCTTTTAAGTAAGTAGACAGTAGGTGGTCTGATAGAGGTGGGCATCTCTGTGGTACTTGCTGAGCATGCAAGTAGAGGGAATTGAAATCATGTGAGGTAAAAGAAAGAAGCATTAGAAAGCTTTCATTAGCTTTCTTTAAATGGAACCTTAAAGACTTCAGAAAGAACATTAGCCACAGAGCTAAAAATTATTCAGTAAAAAGCAAATAGTTTTAAGTTTTAAGCAATTTATGAGAAGTAAAATTTAACTTCCAATTCAACCACTCTTGTGGCACTGGTAAAACTTGCCTCTGGAAATCTAAAGCCCTTGAGACTAACAAGAAAGCTCAAGCAAAGAAGGTGTACCCATGGCCAAGGAGAACCAGGTTAAAGGAATTGTTCACACACAAGATCACAGAACAGGATGTTGGCATGTTCCTGTGAGTGTAGAGGAATCTAGCCAGTGTCCTGTGAGACGACCTCTAATTCTCTTTCAAAGTCATAGTGTTTGTGGAGGGAAATGTCACCCCTAGATTCCAGATGGGCAAGAAGGAGCATTGGTAAAATTAGAGGCCAAGCAGGCCCACCTCAATCCCTGGGAAAGTGATGGAGCAAATTCCCCTGACAGCCATTTTAAAACATGCTAAGGACAAGAAAAAGACTGGGAGTTGTGAGTATGGATTTATAAAGAGAAAACTCTTCCTGACCACCTGGCTGCCTTAAAATGCCTGGCTCATGAATGAGGGGAGAGCAGCTAATACTGTTTATCTTGACTTTCTCAAGGCTTTTGTAACTTTGTTCCCTAACATCCCTTGAAAGATGTCTCTTTGACTGCTCTTTCGAAGGCAGTACTTGAATGCCAGTAAAGGCCAATATATTTGTATAGCCTGTGCTGCTTAAGTTTGTTTTCACACGCAGTAACTTTATACCATTTTCCTTATTATATAACCAAAATGTCAGTGTTTTGTGTAGATTAGTGATGCAGAACACAGGAAACCAATTTCTCTTCTACAACATGAATGTTCTTTCTCTTGTGAATTAATCAAGAGGCATAATCTTCAAATGCCAGTCTCTTACTACTCACAGTAGACTGCCAGAACAAACTGACTGCTGATAATACTCCTATTTTCTGTTTTTGCTCAGACATGTGTTCCAGTTTCACAGACATATGTTCACACGTCAGATTAACTTGAACTAACTTTCAAATATGGACTAATCAGAAAATGTTAACTTCATAACATTTCACAGACAACAGACTTTATTCTGAACTCCATCAGATCCACAGTGCTTCCTAAGTACAAGAAGTGGCTTTCATCCTCTTCCCAGTGTTACACCTTCCAGGTTTGTCAGGTAACTGCTCTTGTTTTTGTCTATGCCTTAGTATAATTTATGGAGTTTTTTTAAGAAGACTCATGTAGAACAGAAAAACATCTTACAGAAAATAAACTCTTAGTTCTGTGTAGTAATCCCCAATCCACCACTTCTGTAATCCCCAAAATTATATAAAATTATTTAAAAAGAAAGTATAAGACCAATTTTATATACCTGCCCAGAAAACTATAAAAATATTATTCCCAGATAAAATTTCTGAAGTAGTAATTGTTTTCCCCAGATGAAAGTTTATCCAGAAATCTTAAAATCCTGCCTATAATGAGATTAACAGATGAATGCTACATGGTCAATGTAAGCAGTTGAAACCAGTTTAAACCTCCTGCCTCTGGATGGCAGTCAGGTATAAAAGTTAGCATTGGTAAACTGAAACAGCTGTGATATTTCTGCATCTGCTTTTTACCTGTTTTACAGCAAACACATGAAAAAAATTAGGATTGCTGTATTTAGCATAGCAGTATCCATAGAAGAGTCATATTAGCAGCTCTAAGAGAGTGTTTTACAAAGACATCCTTCTCCCCATAAAATTGCTTGTATCAAAGATGGAGTAGTTTTTCTCGACTTACAATTATTTTTAATCTTACTTCAAAATAAGATGAGGGAGTTAGCTGAAAACCTGAGATAGTGTTCTTAACTCTGAATCTCCAAGCAGGCATTGACAAAGGAGGAGTATCTCCACCACTGAGAGACCAGGAAAATGCACAAAAGTGGTTTAAGATTTGAGAATCTTAATGTGAGAACAGGTTCTTCAACCAGGGCAGCATTTCTTCAGTCACTTACGAAATCCAGTATCTGTTCTGCAGACAACGCTTCTTGGATTACAGAAGCATTTTTCTTCAAAAGGGGATTTTAGAAAACCCTTTTTTTAAAGCTATATAAAAGTCTACATATCAGTAGATAAACTAATAGTTTTATGATATACTTTTAATACCCATATGTGTGACTATGTATGTGTAGAGAAAGGAAAAGGAAATGTAAAAACTCGGCTTTTAATTTTTTTTTTTTTAATTAATTTGAGTGTCTGCTAGGAGATCTGCTACTTGCTGTTTTTCTGGCAGGACATGCAATTGGAACTGTTTGGGTAAGTGCCCACTGGAGAGAGAAAAGCATCTTTTTTCTTTGCTGTGAGGTTATCCTGCTGGGAATCACAGCGTGTAATTCTACCTAAGGGGAAGTGTTTTTAAACCTCAAAAAAACCCCTGTCTGAACAAGGTAATTCAAAGGTGTTGGATACAAAATTCTGGAATTCACTGGGATGCATTTCTTCTCCTTTCCAGCCAGATTTTGTAGGAGCAGGGCAAGAACTTTTCTTTGAGGCATGAGAATATAATAGAACCTTTATAATTATGAAGTTTGAAAACTGCAGTATAACTCGGTGCAGATAAACATTAATGTTTTACTTCCAACTTTTATTTGAAAGTGGCATAAAATAGGCATTATTACAACATGAAGTGAGTTTGGTAAGTAGTAAAACTAAAAAAAATTTTTGGTTTCTTCAGATGTCTCAAAATATAAGCACATAATGATTCAATCTGTAATAGATTAACTACGTTTGCACTTAAAAAAATCACACATCGCTTACTGCAGCGTGAGAAAATCATCCACTGTATTTGCATAAAATTAAATGCAGCAGAAAAAAAAACTGTTTAGATGTTTTATGTGTTTGGAGGCTTTCAGCATGGTTTCTAAACCTTGCATGCATCAGCTCCAACCTCATCAGTCATTGCTTAAGTCAGTTAGGAAATGAGAAAATTTTACATGATTATTTCATTTGTTCCAGGACTTAGTATTATGTCAGCCAACCAGCTGTTACTATCTATTTCAATAGTTACCAGTAAACCTCCGTTTCTCTGTAGTGAAGTCACAGCTTTCAGCTGAAGTAGTTTATGGCGAAAACATTCCCAGCAAAAATACCTTCTCCATATTAAAAATCAGTTGTTGATTATTCTATTGTAAGTGGAAGTTCTTGCAGATGAAAATCAATCAAATACACCAAAACATTGATATTAAGAGCTGTGGCACAGTATTTTCATATCCTGTATTTTGCCAGTGCATTCTTAAAATTCAGTAGAAAGCTTTTACTCCTTTTTGTTAGTTTTTTGTTGTTCATTTTTTCTCTAAAGTTTCCTTCATAAATTATCAACATTAGCAGTTGAATGAGAATTTCTCTGTAGAGCATCTGGTTCATCTGCTACCAGTTTGTCTATTAAAACACAGCCCATTAAAGGTTTGTCCCAGTTGGTATTTTCACATCTGGCAAATCAGTGAATATTCTGCCACAGTTTTTTTCATTACTTCGAATGATACTGAAGCATAAACATTTCAGCCATTTGCAGCATCCAGCCATGCCTTATGAAATGGATGCAGAGCCATACTCCCCTTTGTGTTATGCAGCTGCTAAAATAGGTGTTGCAGACTACTGTGATAAGAAATTTAATTCCTGGTGCTCTAACGTTTGGGCCATGCAGAAAAGCTTTGTTACTTCAGCAATGTGACTTTTCATGAGGAACTCTTCTTGGCCATCTCAGGAAACTTACCAGGCTAGTCACCTGTTCTCTTGCATGTTCTTAGTGCACTTCTAAAGCTCTTAATCAGGTATTGATATAAATAGGACGGGCTGAAAGTGTCCTGACTTTACAAGCTATATGTTAACTGAATCTTTCACAGCTCAGTAATGTTTATCCATACTTGCGAATTACTTTTGATAGGCACAAAATTCTGTGCACAGTATTTCTGATGTAGTTTAAAATACTAGATGTAGTGCTCATTTTATGTTTTCTCTTCCTTTTCGGCCAAACAGCTGCTACTTCTTCCATACTTAATGCTTATCCACAATACAAAACAATAGTTTAAATAGTTCAAATTGCAGAATTGAAATACAAGTCACATTCTCACAGACAGTATTCAGAAAAAGCAAATGAAGGCAAAGAGCTGGAAATCAGGGAGTGCCACAGAGAAGAGGGTCTGAACTGCAAGGAGGGGTGATGCTGTCTGTACTTGAAGTGAGGCTTTTAGAAAGCAGTAGAAGAGAGAGGATGCTCCTAGGAGCCCTCTGAGAAACCTGAGGGACCTGCTGCTGTCAGGTACAAGGCAAGGGGACCACAGGGCTGTTAGCCTGGGGAAGATCTGGGTGTAGCAAGTGTGGTCAGCAGCCCTTGATGCAGGGTGCCTGCAGCCTTTGTTGCAGGTGCCCCTGCTTGGAATGAGTGATGCTCCCACCCTTTAGCTGGTGCTAGGAGGAGGCTTGTTGGATCAGAGGGAGTACCTAGGCCACCCCCCCCGACCTTTTTTGCAAGACCTGTGCTGCTGTTGGAGAGCTGTGCTGCTAAGCAGAGGAATTTTTGAAGTCAGCAACCTGTGCAGTCTGGGGAGAGATAGGACCTCCTCAGACCCTATCGCTTCAAGAGCCCTGGGCCCCACAATGCAGACCTGGGCAGTCTTGTCACTAGCAGAACCACAGGTGGAATACCGGTGGAAGGCAACAGCTGGAAATTGGTGGTTTCCAGCCTTGCATGTAAGGCTCCTACTTGTAGTACAGTTTTAATGGTGTAGCAGAGCTCCTGTTTCAAGGCAATCTCATAGATGCTGCAATAGAATCTTCTGTACACATTCCAAAATTGAATTTAATCCATGGCATCAGGGTTACCATACCAAAAAATAATACACTTTCTCTCTGAGTAAGTGCCTTCAGGCAGAAAAACAGAAGTTACACCCGGTATTCTAAGATGCTTGATGATAAAGTAAACTGCTGAGTTATGAAATAATGTCCAAGTAGGGAGCAGATCAAATAACAAGAAAATCTAAATAACAAGAGGCCCAATACTCCAGGGTCATCAGGGCTGTAACCTGTTATAGTGGGAATCAGTTTTCTGTGTAGAGGAAGTAGGACATAGCAATAGTGGTATATCAGATCCACATATACAAGGAAAAGAAGACTAAACTATTTGTGTTACTGCATTGTTGGGTGATTTCCAAGAAAACTGGATGTAAAGCCGAATTTAGCTCTCCTGTGAAATTCTGTGCCTAGCTCTTTCTTTACCATGTATTTTTTTTTACCCTTGTACAACTCTTCAGAGTGCTTTCAGCATACTCTTTAATTTTAACCCTATTAATTGACCTAGGCATTCCTCTCTGCCTATCAAGACTACTTAACTTGCAGCTAAAGTCCTCTCTTTGTGACAGAAGCCACTCACTGCCCTATCTGATTTCATTGCAAGACTGGGATGCATTGGGTCTGGGTGAGGTGGAGCTCATTTCCCCACAGCAGCCCTCACAGTGCTGTGCTTTGCACTGGTGGCTACAGAGGTATTGATAACATGCCAGTGTTTGGCTACTGCTGGACAGCACCAGCACCATCTCCTCAACATTCTGTCCCCCCCATCAGTAGGCTGGGGGTGAGCAAGATCTTGGGAGGGGACACAGATATGCCAGCTGACCCAAACAGACCAAAGGGGTATTCCATACCATGTGATGTCAGCTCAGATAGAAAACCTAAGAAGAGAAGGACAAAGGTGGGGCATATGTTTTTTATGATGTCTGCCTTCCAGAGCAACTGCTACCCATGCTGTTGCCCTGCTTCCTAGAAGTGGCTGGACATCACTTGCTGATAAGAAGTAGAAAATAAAATTACTTCTTTTCTCTTTGCTTGTGTATGTGGAAACTTCTGCTTTTGCTTTAGTAAACTGCCTTATCTCAACCTAAAAATTGTTTTCCATCTTATTTTCTCTCCTGTGCAGCTGGGGAAGGAGGAGTGATAGAGCACCTTGGTGAGCACCTGGCATCCAGCCAAAGACAACCCGCCACATGGGGTTATTCACAAAAATATTTCTTTGTTGTGAAGAACCCAGTCTTGCAATGAAATCACGTAGAAGAGACCTGTGGGCACTGAGATGCACAGAGCCAGGAACACAAATAATAAGACTTTACTAATGTATATTGATGGAGTACTGAGGTCTACAGAAACTGTAGATGAATAAAATACTGTTATGGAGAATTTCATAATACTTAAATAAGTCAATTTCACACAGCTTTAAAGAGCATTAGTTTATTATCTATTCTCCATGTGTTACCTCAGAAACAGTCTAATTATATACAAAAATTTGGAATGCTGAATAAATGCTGATCAATAGAAACATTACATAGCTGTTGACAAGGGCATATTTCTAAACAAAACCAAAATAATGAATGTTTGATTCTGTGTGTTGCTTATTGCTATGTTTGTGTTGATAGAATGCTTTCAAGTATATACACTTTTTTAAACTCATCCAAAAAAGAAATGAAAGAAATATTTACATAATAAATACGTGGGAGACTTCATCTTTTCATTACATCAGTTGAACTGATTCTTTAATGAACTATTAAGAATAGAAAGAATTAACACAGTTTGCATCAATTCATTGCCATGCTGAGTAACTTAGGCTGCTGATGGATTTTATTCTATTCAAAATGTAGTTTACAACGCATTCAAAATGAAAAGTGCCGATATTGTCTCTCCTGCTGTTGAATCCTGGCTTGACTAGTTCAGGAGACATCTTTCTCCCACTCCCCACAAAATCATTTAGTCTGACATGTTTACCTTCACACACTGACACTGACAAAACAAACACATTTCAGTTCACTGAAAACTCAAACATTTAGTGAGTAAAATCAGCATAATCCATGTTTTATTAGACAATTAATTTGCTAACTGACGGAAGACAAGCTTTGGCCAAGTATTTCCACAAGAAGTACTAAACTTCTTGCTATAAATCTCTACTTATATAGTTCTACCAGCCGAACGGTTTTTGGTAGAATTTTTCTGTGATACATAAATCTGAAAATTAAGTGACACAACAACATTTAAAACTTCTGTTACCATTAAAGCAAAATACAATACAGTATAATTTCTCAGTGATATATTTAAATGTACTGCAAAATGTATACAAAGTCAGTCCAAGATCAGTAAAGAATCAGTTCTGCTTTTTGGACTTTTCCCTTCTCAAAGATACAGGTTTTGTAGAAGACCAAGGTCATTTAGGACTTGTCTGTATGTATCCCCATTAAAAGGCAGTGTGTGATAAAAATAACATGATTAAAAGTAATGAACATGTGATGTGAACATTTTGCATTTTCAATAAAAAAATAGAAACTAAACAACTAAACATTGAAGCCTGCCATTATATAGCTATGTTTCTCATTCTTTAAGATTAACAGCACACAGAAAATAAGTGAATTTTATCAAAATACAGCACATTTCTGCTAATTTATCCAAAAAATCATTTTCTATGTAAATATTACTGAAAATCAACTAAAAAGAATTAAAATATACAAAGAGTTGTTAAAGGGTTTCAATTAAAATTATTAGAACTATACACAGTACAATAAGCAATAGTTAACATCTTTGAAAGAAGTGCAATAATATTGGAGTTCACTTATTAAAAAAGTACTGCCTGTTTATTACTGCTAGCTATGTATAATTCCTTTCTCTTCCAGCTCATTGTCCCAAAACTAAAGGAAGCTGGTGTTTTTGCTAGCTTTATTAAAAGCATTTACTTTTTGGGTTCAAAAAAGCGCTTATACCTGCCTCAAACTACCAACTTGTACGTAATTAAAAATGAACCGCAATAATTGAATATTGCTCCAATGATAGGCTAATTATTAGCCCTCATTAAAAACAGTTATCGGTCTTCTATGGCACTTTTCCCTGGTCCATAACAACCGTGTATGAATTATCACTGCAGACTATGCAGTCTCTATTCAATTACAAAGGAGAAAGATAAAGTTAATGTTTCTGGTAAACAAAATTAATAGAAGCATAATTGAACCTTTTATACAGTAATAAGGAACAAAGGCAGCCTGTGGTAAATCACTATTACATTAATGTAATTAGAAACCCTTTAATGACTCTGAAGTGTCTAGTTCACATTTAATGTTACCTGTAGGAACAGCCCTTTAAGAAACCTCATTACAAACTGGTGGGTTTTAAGTACACCCTCCCTTTGCTCTCCATCTCACCACGGCAGTTTTCCATTACCGCTCAAAGTTTCACAAACTTGCTTTGGTTACCTAGCTCCATGCGTATGGTTTCCTTTTTGATTAACAAGGCAATGCAAAGGTCCAACAAAATCGAGATGTCTTTCGTAACCTTTCCTGCATCATTTGTGTCTCTTTAAATATATATTACAGGCAACAACCTTAAAAACTGGCCATTTCAGTTTCATTTTTAAAATCTGTCAGTGTAAAATGGAGTCTTTTTTATAAAGATAAAATTATCACCATTTCCACAAAATTGGGGATTTCCATAGCAGAGAAAAACCTCTGGGCACAATTCCACAGTACAGTTGAAAAAAATTATGTATGCAAGAAAACAACTAAACATGAATCACATGTGGCAAATGAATATTCAATGACTACATTAAGAACAAATCCTGTATAATATCACAAATTTGTAGTTACAGTCTTCCTAAAAAAAAAACACCGTAAGCTTTTATTGCATTTTCTATTGGTAGACGTACACTCCAGAACTAAACACTTTTTCTTCTCTCCAGATTCCAGATTTAGATAGCAGATAATTGTTTCACCTGACCTTTATTCTGTCCAACCAGCACCACCTTCCATCTACCCATTCATCTATACAATGTGCACATAGCAAAGCCAACACTTCATATCCCCGTTCATATCTACAGAAGTGGTTCAGCGTAACACATTAATATCTGGTGAATAAAAATAAAGGCAATAAACAGCTACAGGACAGACAGCCCTGCCATCTGTCCATTGGCTACAACTGAGGCTTTGCAAAGCCTTGCACAAAATTTAGTAATGTGTATGAATTATCCAAAAATAAACCTACCATCTGTACAAAAAAACAACACAGGTTTGTTCTTGGAGAAGTGATCCTTAGATTGCTATAATGCTTAAAAACAAGTTTATTCACCATATGCATTTCCAAAATTATTTCCTGTATGTTCTCTACAGTGGTTTTTCCCCCTTTAACCACAAGTTCAATACTTCCTGTACAAATTTTGATCATAATTCTTTTTGAATTCTTTTAATGTATAAAAATATGCAAAATATTCAGTTTCCCCATAGTCCTTCAATGAATTCTGTTGGTTTATCCCCACAATCCATGGTACTTATGAAGAAACATCTCGCACAATGATGAGTTCCACTGCATTCTGAAAAGTCTTTAGCAAAGATACTGCTTGTCCATGATCAATATTGATGAAGCTGTATCCATTAGCCTAAAAAGAAATATTTAAAATTGAAAATTACAGTCTTGTATTCCATGTTAGTAAAAGATGTTTCATATTTCAAGTTTATTTAAGCCTTAAGGTTTCTATATGAATGCAGAGACTAAACCACTGCAGATTACTTGAATTTGTACCTGCATGCTGCAGAAAACTAAACTACAGTATCAGCCTTGGAAGAATATTGCAAATAACCAAAAGAAAACTGAACTTTAAACTATTAACATTAGACGTCTAATTCATCAGCCGTAATACAGCCACACCAAAAAACCCAAATGTACTACAAATGACACATCCTATTTTAAGTATCAGAATATTAGAAATGGCATCTGTGATAAATTAAAACTATTGAGGTCTTTCACAAAAACATTAATGGCACTGGGAGCCATTTTTTTGTGTTAGACCCTGAGATAATCCCCAGCTTGAATTTGCCTGTGACTCTAAACAATATTGTTATTCTTGTTGGCAAACACAGGAAGGACCAAGTGGCCTACAAAACAGGGAAAACATGGCTATGGCTCAGCTTCTCAGAGTGTACTACTGCAAGATCATGCTCTACCTGGTCAGCAAAATGTTGCAGAAGGACAAATTTGTCCATTTAAACTGTTATTGCTTCCAGCTGTGGATCTCACCTTTTTCCCTGAGCTACTTATGTACTGACAGAGAACTGGATGTGCTCTCTGTGCCTTAGCTGTGACATTTTGAAAGCTACAGTTCTTATCTCGTCACTGAACGCTTGCTGTTGTTACCAGCTGAATCCTTGGTTATAAATAACCAAGGATTCAAATCTTTCTAGAGTTGCAGAAGAAGATTTATGTAGACTGTTCAGAGAGCAAAAGTGGCAACAACCTTTGCAAATCATAGTTTGTACAGAATACCCTAGCTCTAGTCTCAAGTCTTACTTGCAATTATCTAGTCAGTAGTCATGTAGAATATTTTTATTAGACATATGTATTAGACATGCATTATAGTATTCATGCCTATTAAATGTTTTACAGAGAACATTGCAAAATCAAGCATAGCAAAGGCATTTTGGAAGAGATGATATTCATTAAAAAAATCCACAGAAGTCTGAGCAGCAACAAGACAGAGTAGGACTGCCATTACATCATCACTGGGATTATCACAGGTAAAAAGAATGTGCTGTTACAAAAAAAAAGTACTCTTAGTTATGAGAAATTAAGTGGCTTCTGATTGTCTAAGCATGCAAATGCAACTTGTCCTTTAGCTCTTTTTCAAACTGAATTCCTTATTAAACAACAAGCAAAACCCAAGCAGTGCCAACATAAAAAAAAACTTCATTAAGGAATTTGATTTGTCTGCATGGCTTTTATAAAGACAGGAATAAACCATTAAACCAGAAGTTACCTTTCAGATATGTTCCACTTTACAAATACGTTACAAATGTGCTAACAGTTTTTTCAAAGGTTTAACATGCTTCCTGTTCCTGTATGTATTAGTAACCCTGGGTGTTGGGTTACCACCATCCCTCTATCAGTAAGAGAACTAGGACCTCTCTCACCCCAGTGAGGAGGAACAAACACAGGATTATTTACTGTGCTCAAGAACAAGCCATTTTTCAGTTGGAACAACTTAGTCTCAGTTCAGTTTTCATGCGTGCCTTTTGGCTTTATCTTTCATTTGAAGAATTAGGCTGAGTTTTCAATTTGGCTTTTAGAAAACAGTTCACAGGATGTTGTGGTTTAATTGAGATACTAGTGGGAGTGGGGGGTTGGTTTTGGGCTTTTTGTTTGTTCTGTTTTTAGAAAACTGAAGTGCAGCAGAGTGAACTCCAACATTTTCAGTACATGGTGAATAATTATTTTTAACAAGCTCTGCAATTTAAGCGTAGCTAGAACAATGTTCAAATGTCCCCTTTGCCCATTTTGGTTAAGAAAGTAAGGCACTATGAACCTATTGTTCATTTCCCTGACCCCTCCCCAAATAGCTTATGAGCTCAATAGACAACTTCTAAAAAATCTGATACAGAAAAGTTCTGATAGGTACAGACTTCCTAGAGAAAGGAACAACAAGCAACAGCTTGCAGTCCAGAAGCCATGGCTCCTGATACGCCTGACTTGGCTGGCCAGCAGCAGATGGGCAGCCAGGAGGTGCATGCTGTGACCAGGCAGACACCAGCCAGCAAAGGGGCAGCTCTGGCCAGTGCTCATGCATGTGTGGCCTGCCAGTGGGGGAGAGGCAGCAAAGGCTGGCAGGAGCTGCAGCACGGAGAGGGATGTAACAGGAGAGTGCAACTGTGGACAGCGGCTGTCGGGCAACTGCTGGTGTTCAGACAACACAGTGTTCACAACACTGCATGGGAATGACCACAAATGCAGTAATTGAATGATAGTATAGCCTAATGAAATGCTCATGTTCCATCTCAAATGACATCTTTTGTCACTTTTCTTTTGTCTTTAGAAGTCTGAAAAATGGAAAGTGAATTTGAAAAAATGATCCACCATGCTTCAGTCTGTGTCACTTATTGTCATGTTAGGTGGCAGAAAATGAAAAGCTTCATCTCAGAATATAAGAATAAATCTGGAAAAGATAGGTAATCTTCCATGTATAAATGAAACATTCTGCTCTTAGGTGCAAACTGAAAATTAACCGGTATGTTACATAAGCTAGTTAATTAAGTCATTACAATACCTGAATTATTTTATCCCCTGGCTGTAACAGCTTAGATGCTGGTCCGTCTGGCTGCACTCTGGTTACAAATATGCCCTTGAAAAACAGAGATGGAAAAATTTTTGACAACTTATTTATGAATAACAGGACAGAATCAAACAGATATAATTCAAAACATTTTTTCAATTTTCCATCCTAAGTAGAAGAGAATGCAAGATTATTCTACAGGTCTCTGGCTTTTGAGATTGCCTTCCTTTTCTGATGTTAAAAATCCAGAATTATCTTTAAAGGGTTACTTAGGGACAAATTGTGATCCACCTTGGTTTAATTTGGCAGATGTATATGTCAAGATGAATTATCAGCCACCAGAAATACAGCCATAGGCTAAATCACTGTGTCTTTTACAAGAGGATTCCTAACTGTACACTCCATAATTCACTATCTCAAATCTGCTAACTGATAACTAGAACTGTGCAAGAAACACTCATCTGGAATAATTCCCTATACTGTCATGCAACCACTGTGACCACCTACAACCTTGATTTTCCACATCTGTTGTCCAATTTTCTCCCTTCCAGTCCTGGAGTTTAGTGGTTTGGGAAATATATATACTTTCTTTTCTCCCTTTGCTGAACATGAGAAACATTAGAAATCAGAAGGGTTTTAAGAAGCATTAGTGTAAAATACTTACATCATCTTCTGGTCTGAATGGATTCCCTCTACCACCAACTCCTCCTGATATACTAAATCCAAGTTCTGGATCCTTGTCAACTCTCACTCGAATCTAAGTAATTACAACCAAAATTAGATGAACTGCCTGAAACTCGACATTCAAAGCTACTGTAATGAAATTATTACTACGGAATTCAGGTGAACAAAAGCTTTAAAATGGAAAAAAAAAATTTAAAAGCCATTCAAGAGAGTATTATATCTAATAATATTAATGCAGAACAAGATTGCAATACAACATCGTGTATCATTGTACCTAAGCTTTACTCCAATACCACTATTATTATAATCATAATTCACATGGGCTTTAAATTCAGAGATATTTTGATATTATGTAGGTTACTTTAATGCCCCCAGCAAATATACATGCTCCTGTGAAAGAATCTGTTCCTGCTATTTCTTTGCTACCTCTAGATAAATTTTGAAAATCAAACTTCATTCATACTTTCACTCCAAGTTCTACATAGCCAACACTCTGTGCTCTTTCTCTTGCTAGAAGAGTTGAAAAAAACCCTTATTTTACACAGGAAGTGGACATTCTCATTCTAGCACAGAATGAAAGTTAGTTGTCAAGATTTTCTCAAAAAATCTCAAACAACATAGAAAGAAGGCTGTCGCAATGAAAGAGCCACTAAATGGTATAAGAATTTCTTATATACACATCTGTCTATCATAAATAAAACTGGTAATTATCAGGTGTACATCAGATTGCTCACACTTTTTTACGGCTTTTTGCTCATGGATACACATTTCTGGACTTGCAGGTTTTTTAAGCATGCCAGATGCAAAGTACTCTAAGTTGTACTGTGACTTTGCATTTTCTTCTGTTACTAGCTAAATAATGAGTTGAGATAAATAAATAAATTTAGTTGAGAAATTAATTTTTAGCTCAGTAAAAAGAGTTTGCAAGTTTAAGTTTCTGGTACGTTCTGTTAAAATTCTACCACATTTCTCTCAAAACTGGAAGGAATGTGTGATTTGAGGAGTAGAATTGCTCTGAGAAAATCTACTGGAGATAAATCCCTATATTGTTTCTGTCACTATCTACAGAGAAATGATAATAAATGAAAATAGTGTAACAATTCATTGTCTCTGACATATGTCATCTCTGTCAGATAGATTTTACTCTTACCTCTTGCTTTGCCAACTCATGGCCTTGTCTGTGAGAGCACTGGGACTGGGTATAGGGAGGTTGGTGGGCAACTTTCAACATCAGATAATCAATTAATTGTTCTCTAGATGGATGCCTTGCAACTGATGATTGAGGAGGGAGATGATGGACTTGGCTGTAGTTTGCCTGAAGTCTCTGAGGCTGGCCCATTTGTCCATTTGCTAAAGGCATCTGAAAAAGACATGAATACTCATGGTCATACAGCTTATAAGCAGCAATCCTCAATTCTTGCTTTATTAATTCAATACTTCTCATATGTGATTGTTCTTAATTTTCAGCAACATTACTAAAAATACTCCTCTGGATCATGTACAGTTATACCCATTTTGTTTATAGTTATCAGCTCTGACCTACTGAACAAATACGAAAAACAAAAACTTAATTTGAATGCTAATTTATTAGTACAGATTAGACAGCCTTTGCTTTTAGCACTTGTTTTTTCACTGAGTTTTCCCAAACATTATTTTCTAGCAGTGCAACTGATGGTATTGACACTTGATTGATACCATTATAGTCTGTAGTTTCCTTGCATAAAATTCAGAGATTTTCTAACAATTTCCAATAGATCATACAAAAATAAAAATCCCCGCCTCCCTGCCCAGCTGGCAGACTACGTGCTCTCCAAACATCTTATGGTGACCACTTCACAAGAAAATTCCCTGAGCAAGTTCGCATCCAAGCTCAAGATTTTATTATCAAAATTGCAGTATTTCCAGCAAATACTACTCTATTATTAACGCATATGTAATTGATTTGATAGGTATAATGATGACAAGCAGCAGTGAGGTCACAACTGTCAAGATATACAGTGCATTCCAACCATGTCACAAGGAATGATGCTGAGGTGGCAATGTTTCTTTACTGAAATCCCAAAGTTACTGTTGAGCTGTGCGGCTCTCTGTTGAGACGGGCAGCCTCTTCCCTCCTTGCCCATACACTTCATGATCTTATCCACCCTAGTTACTCACTGATTTATCTGTATGATTCCAAAAATGCTACAGGCTTGAGTTACAGATTTTTTCTGCCTGCCACCATTATCCCATTAGTTATGGAATACAAGGATATTAAAATACTGTCTCAGTATTACAAATAACTTGAAGAGTGCAAATTTCAACCTTTAACCATGCTATGTGACTGGACACATATCAGAATCTGCTCTGTTGTGTTTATGTCAAACTGATTCTGAGAAATGATAATGTGTGTATATAATACATTTTCAGATTATTTACAGATCATATGTATTTACACAATTTTCCATTGCCTTTTCTGAAAACTTGAAGTATGACAGGAAAACTTTTTTTTGTTGCACTGCCAGAGGTAGAGTTTATATAGGCAAAATGTACCCACAGCTATGCAAGTTCCCAATACCCACTGTCTGTAGAAATGCAACTGAAATTACTGAAGATATAAGAATAAAACCCACTTCTGCATCGTAATAATTTAGAAGAATCCTTTTAGTTTCATGGTAGTAAGACCCGCCTCCAGAGATGGTGCTTAGAGATGAATACAGAGTGTCTCCTACTAATTCTGGTTTATCATCACAATTTCATCACAGATTTCAAGTTCATTCTTTAAAAGGTTTAATCAGCTTCATATTACTTTCCTGAAGTCATCTGCCATATTCCAAATTTCACTTGCAAGTACGTGTTTGGCTGCAAATTTCTTCTTTCAAAGCACCTACAACTGTTTTGTCTTCCAAAAAGAGGATGCTGTTTCATTTTTGCCAGCTTTGAAGCCTGGGTATTACATTTGAAAGAAGCCCTAGTTCCAACTGCTATCCCAACATAAGTTTCTACTATTAATAAAAAATACATCCTTACGAATAAAAGAAAATAATGTTCTATCCATGGTGTCATGCAGATAATTACCTGCACAGCTGTTTTCTTCATGCTGTCTGGAGGAACATCTTTGAGACTAAGCGTGGCAGATGAGTAATTCTGCTGTCCCGAAATGAATACTTCATCCTGGCACTGGTCCCCTGGAGCAGAAGCCTGGGGATGCTTTAAACAGAATGACGTAATAAAGACAACTGTCTTCATATAATTAAAACTAAAAAATTCTCAAAAGAAGCCCAGGATAAAACATTTTAAGGGCTTTATAATTATTTATCTTTTTTGATCAACTAGTACATTATTTATGTAAAAAATTTCACTAACCAAGACACCATACACCCATAAAGTATTGATGGACATTTACAAATCTTGCAACTGTAGAGGTGTTTTTTATCAGCAATAAATTAATAAGAAAAGCCAACAAATGCTAGAGACTAACTATTCAAGGATTCAAGAAGTCTTGTGTTGACTTCATCCTGCTCACTATGGATGCCATAACATGACCCAGGGAGCTCACTTAAAAACTCATTTCCTCACATTTTCTGACTATGAATTTTCTTGAATGCCTACAGTACCTAACAGTACAATTTATAACATCAGAATTTGTTTTGGAGGAGGAAGAAGAATAGTAAGATTTTGTTCAAACCTTATCAGCCTAGGTTAAATTCAGAATGGTAATCTCTTGATCACAAAGGTACAACGAAACCACACAGTTTTACATATGTTCAACCATCTACAAAGCCAATTAGAGAACTCAACTTCATGACATTAAACTGAAAAGCTCTGCAATAAGTTTACGGTATATGAAGTGAAGGCAAAATATTTAATGCCTAAAAAAAAATTTCCGGCATATAAATGATACACTTTTTATTAACGCATTGTGCATATGTAAAAGGATAACTCTATCAATTTAAGGACCCCCTCAGAGTTTATTCTTTCCCCCTCTATATATTGCAATAGCCTCCTGAAGGTACTCACTCGAACAATGTGCACACCAGAACCTCTTCCGTCTGCAACACTCAAGGCAACACTACCCTGGCTGCCATGCAGATCCCTAGAGCTGCCATAGTGAAAGCTGCTAACTGCAGCATAATTGGAATTAAAGGACCGAGACAGCATGCTCTGAATAAAGAGGGGACAGATTTAACACAGAGATTAGTGCAGCATGCATAAACCACAAGACATGTTATACATGTAATACAAACATATTCCATTGTCATGCAAGATAAAAACCATGCAAGAACAGTACCACTGTGATGTATAAACACAACTCAGTGACCCTATTTACCTTTATTTACTGTAAATCAGCATGCAATCAACAGTTCACATGCAGAATTACATGTAAATAAAGTCACTGAAATATTCATGTGTCTGAAAAAACAACAAAGGTGCTTATAAAAATTTTCAGGTTTTCATTACATTTGCAACATATCAAATATGTTGTAGGAAGAGAAGCTGGCAGTTACTCCTTACTATTTTGTCTCAATCCCCCACACCACTACTAATAAAGTAAAAATAAAAATTTACACAGAGACTTGACTGACTGTAATTTCTTGATATAGCCACGTTGATAAATAACCACAGTGCATTCCAGTAACACTTTACTCAAGAATGTGAACAAGCCTCATTTAAAGAAAGGGGCTCGAAAGAAACTTTGACTACCCCATGCTACTGTAGGCACTCAAACAGGTAACATGACCCCAAGGACAGATGTGATAGTGGTTTGGGTTTGAGCTTCATTATCTTGCAAACCTGACCCCTGCAATATTGGCAAGGATAACAAAATGAAAGCAAGAGACATTATCATCTTGCCACCATGTTCTTTTGTAGCTGTAAGAACAAAACAAAATAAAAAGACAGCGCAAGGGAAGAAACAGAAAATCTTCCATGGGCCATCTGACAGACGAAACAAAGCTATCTTGAAAATGTGATGACCTCATGAAAAAATACTATCCTAGGAAAAAGATACACCACAAAGCATCAAAACCCAGCAAATTCAAAGTTGTTTTCTCTAAAGCTTTTAATTTTTCCAAGTTAAAGAAAGAAATGTTCAAAATGGGTATAATTTGACTAAGGTACTGTAACAATTCTTACATTAATAAATATATTTTGGCATTTGCCTGTTGACTATGTATACTAATCTGATTTTGAAAATAGACACTAGTCCTTAGGCAAACATCTGGTCTTTTGTCCTTAGCTTCATCTTGTGAAACCAAAACTAGTTTAATAATCAAAGACACATGCCTCTGCATACTCATATTCCCTGGATGCTCTGGTAGCCCAGTCACTGGAAACTCCCTTGAAAAACAGCATTTACTGACAGTACTTGTTTTATCTTGGCCAAAGCTCTTGGATAACCTCTGTCTCAATGACATAGTGAGCATTCTTCATGTTTCTCTTTTACACCTTCCCTGTTCTCTAACCAATGGATTTTTCAAGCTTCCAGAAAAATCTGCAGATGTTTTCCCTTTCTTGGAAGGGGAAGACTCTTCTTAGCATTTAAATCTACATTCACTAGATATTCAGTCTGAGCTTACCACTCCCCTAAGTTTTAGGCCAAACACCCAGTCAAAAATGCCAAAGCCAATTTTCCTTAGCTTCTTAGTGCCTCAATTCATCTTCTTACTACTCTTCTCATAATAGTGTCTATAATTAACCAGGTGGTGGTCTCCCCCTACCACTACAGAGAACTCCCTTAAGTCTCCTTACAGGAAGCTCTCAGAGGCTCCTGTATCTCTCCATCCTCTCTAAGTGGAAAAAAGACGGCTAAAAATAGAAGGAATGCATGGTGGGACTAAAAAGTACTCTCTTCAAAGCGTCTCTAGCAGACCACCTTACTATAAAGACCCCTAGATGCACTGGATTCATTCTTCTCAGAACCAAACAGATGGTCAATAAATAGTGACAATCTATGTGACAAAAGAGATATGTGACAATGTGGATTGAGATTTTAAATTTAAGATAGATCTGCAATAGAGAGGGAGAACTTTCCTAAAATTTACAGAGGTATGAACTTGTACATCACGAACTGAGATTTCTGTTAAGTGAGTTTCAAGGTGACTACATAATCTGAGAAGTATAAACTTTCAAGGGTTTATAAAATCTTCTTTCTTGGAAGAGACTTTTTCCAAAAGTACAAAAAATGATTGTGCAGTTGATGTAGGGAAGAGTTAAGAATACTGCAAACACCGTTACTCTCCTTTTCTACCTGAGCACAGCACCTCAACACTAAATTAGAAGAATCCCAGAAGCTTTACTAACAGTACAAAATAAATACTATTTAAAATTACATGGAATTGTAAGAAAGTTTTAGTTCAACACAAGAAGAGATTCCTAGGGACAAAACAAGAGTATTTGTCCTCTACCTATTTTCAGTTGGGATGAGAAACTGATGCATTTGGAGTGTGAACAGCATTCCTATTAATTTTGTTTCTCAATATGAGAACGATGAAGGTTGTACATTTCCTACAAAAAATTCCTGAAGACTGCTGTATCAGAGAAGACACTTCCTGAAATCTGAATATGCAGATACCATTAACCCCCCTGATTTTTACTCCAAATTATTAAAAATTGAATATGGAATAAATACATGATCTAAACTTCAGAATAAATATGACTGTTAATTCTAAGTATCAGCTCCGTTAGTCACCTGGTTTGATACAGTATCTTAAGGCATAATGGCCTGCAAAATAATAATTCAAATATTTGAGGCTTGAGAAGTATTATTTCAGTTACTCTGAACTGATACACACTAAGAAATATACACGTCCTGTTTCACTATATTTTTGTGAAAGCTACGTTTACTAGAAATCAGTTATTCAGCCGTCAATAGTTCATATCAGAAACTACAACACATCACGAAAAAATGGCTGTGTACAAAGTAATAATAAGTATGTTCATCATAATCATCCCAGTTTGTAGTCAAAATCAGCTTCTAATGGAATCAGTTTAAATGCAGGCAGCTAGTAGCATAATTCTGGGGTTTAATTTGTTTTTTTTTTTTAATGATAAAAGCCAGAACACATTCTCCATTTTGCAGCTTAAAAAAGAATTAACATTTCAGACTCCAAAAGGGCATGTTTTGGGAATTGCAATGCCTTAATGCATTTATTTAGGTGCAAGAACATAAATAGTGGAATTTATTTAGGAGAATTTATATGGAATAACCTTGCAATTTTAAGACTGGTTGGAGTCTGTCATGACAATCCATGAAATGTTGGCTTAGAAGAGGAACTAATAGTTTCAATATCTGCAGGGAACAAGACTCTACATTCTACTTACCTTGAAATAGCCTTAACTGGTAACTTAACTGCTAAGCCTAAGTATTAGTCTTATTTATTTATTTATGTAATATTACCTAGAATCAACTGCAAGGTAAAGGTGGACATAAGTTATCCTTTGAGACAATATTAAGTGTCTAGAAATCCCTTCAGTTTTCATTCCCACCATCCACATAATTGACATAACAGACTCTTCCTTTTGAAGAGTTACATATGGAAAAACTACATATAATTTAAATTCTACTATCAGAAAATGTTTGCAGATTGAGAACTTTTGCTGTTTACATATCAAATGCACAAGAATTTTATTCCTTTTAAGGTGTGGTGTTTTGACTTATGAACTCTGTGAAATATCATTATAACACATTGATGGTTCAGTAGTTCATTCAAAAGGGAGAAAAAAATAAATGTAACTAAAATCAAAATTTAAAATTAACAACTACTAAACAGATAATACTCCTGTAATTTTTCAGGATATGTAAATATGTTAAAATATTCCTCAGGTTATGATCTTATAAACACTTAAGCATTTAATTTTATGTATGACCCACAGAAGTCACTGTCCTTGACACAGTGAAGGAAGTTTAATTAGGGAGAAAATCTGAGGCGGTATCAATTAAAATATTTTTGCACGTCAGGTATGTGGCATAAAAAAATGTGTTGAAGAAAAACTTTCAAACTCTGATTAAAACTGCAATTCCATATCAGTACTGAAACAACTAGACATTTTTCTTTTAATAAGGCACTGTACACTGACAACTCTGAGAAAAAAAAGAGGAATTAAGCTATGATCCCTCTGAAAGTTCTGCGTTTTAGATAAATAGTAGATAAAGTAGATAAAAAACAGAGGACTTAATTTCAGATGAAATTAGAATTGAAAGCAAACACACACCTAATGAACTCCCACAAACAAAATTTGCTGTTGATTTGCAACAAAAAAAGGAAAATATACGTATGCAAGGGAAGGACAATCAGGCTCAGTAACTAATTTTGTATACTCAGCAAGGTCTTGTAATAGATACTTGCGTGTAACTGTTACAGATATTTCTTACTGCAATTTATGAAAGAGCAATTCCTCTACCACACACTAAAATGTGTAACACTAGTGTTTTTACACAGGTGGTATTTTAGTTTTAATTTCTAAATAAAAGCCAATAAGAGTACTATAGCAGTATATCATAACATACCTGGTAGTAAAATGGGCATGTCATACTCAAAAAGGAAAATATGCTGAAAAATACTACTGTTTTTAAAACTCACTGTGCACTTCATTTATGAGGTTGGGGGTGGGGCAGAATTGACTACATGCTTTCCAACATCTTATGTATACAACCACTAGAGAGCAGTTTGACATTTAAATAAGTTCCTGTATCCCTCAATAAAATATGCCTTGCATCAGGTAAGCAAATTGTTTCTTCTAATATATGCAGAATTTCTATTTAAAAATGGTCTCATGAACTATTTTTACCTTCATTCACCCAGATGGACAATTTTAGTTATTCTCTACATTTCACAGAAACACAGAATGTTCTGAGTTCGAAGGGACCCGCAAGGATCACCAAGTCCAACTCTTAAGTGAATGGCCTATACCAGGACCCTTACAGCTTATTAATTTGGCTGGAAACATTGTTAATAATTTTTGCTAGACTTAAAACTATTCTGTGTCTCTGCTCATGAAATTAAACTCTTAGAAGTTTTTTCCCACCTATATCAGGTAAAAAGGGCTAATAAAAAAGGAACTAGCTTCTCCAATTTTTCGAACAAGCAGACACCACTGGACAAATTTAAGTGGGTTCATTCCTCCTTCTCTCTTCAGTTACTAAATGTTATAAAAACACATTCAGCATGAGCTTAGGAAAAGGAAAAAACCCCAACCAAACAAAACAACAACCAACAAAACCAATCCGCAAAAGCCCACTACACCCTCCTTCC
Organism: Rhagologus leucostigma; assembly: GCA_013397725.1. Lineage (NCBI taxonomy): Eukaryota > Metazoa > Chordata > Aves > Passeriformes > Rhagologus > Rhagologus leucostigma. The sequence goes on along the minus strand of VZTD01003258.1, from coordinate 282,500 downwards.
TAATAAGCACAGGACAGAAATTATAAACTTAATTAAATTCAGTAACAGGGGAGTCACATCAAAAGTAATACTATTAACCTATACTGGTCAAGAAAATAGGTACTAAATAGTCATCAAAATGCTTAATTTCATGTACGTGGTTTTTTCAGCGTTGTATCTTATGCTTTAAAAAAAAGAAATGCCATTTCAAATCCATGAAAGCTTTGTTGAAGTAGTTTCCAAAAAATGTTCCTTAAACAAGCTCTGTAATTGAACTTGTTCCTTAAATGAGTTATGTTAATTACTGGATTGGTTTTTCAGACTTCAAAACATTTCAGAAGTCTGCTTTATAGATAAAGCACTCTCACCACTCGGTTAATTTTTAATTACAAACAGAAATATTGAAGCCATTATTTAAAAAGAACTAAGAAATATTCAGTTAACTCCCAGAATTTCCACATTATCATATTTGCCAGCTGCCATACAGGATCGTATCTACATGTTTCACAGTTCAGATTTTTCTTTTTAAGTCAGTTACATCCTAGAGAATATAAAGTAGACAATAAAATACACATTCACTTTTAAACCCATAAATGAGTCTCAGATTATTAAGTAAAAGCTACTTTAAACACTTCAAGGCCAGAACAAAAGAAACATACAAAACAGACTTAAAAGACCTGTTAAATTAAATGCACAGCTAAAATCAGTCTAGTAGGGAAAATTAAAGTTTACATATAAAGCATAATGAAAAGTATTGTCAGATATAAAGGGAATCAGGTCAGGGAGTTGATGACATTTAAGTAAAGGCGACTACACTGCTGCAGACCCAAAGAGGTATCACTTCTGCATTAAACTGTGTTCCTAACACGGCAATGAGCAAGCTATAAACAAACTGCATTAGCAGTGCACTGAAATTTTGCTTCCCTCTGTACTCAGGGATTGCTGGTATTTTTGCTTCTCTTGTCATTTCATGTAAGATTTGATATATCCATCCAGGAGAATGGAAAATGACGGAATGCCCATTTATTAGAGTTGGAACATGGTGCAGTTAGTGACCCTTTTGTGGGACAAAAGGTCCCCATATGACAGCACAGTACTACCCTAAGACACTTCCTGTTGCAGGTGACCACCTGGATCAGAAGAACATGTATAGCTTTTGTGCAGGTTTCTTTAAAAAATGAAACCCAGCCCTTTCTGTCACCAGAATTTATGCAACTTGAAAAAAAAAAACCAAAACAAAACAACAAAATCCCCCCCCAAAACCAAAAAGCAATCCCATCTCTCCAGGGATTTCTAAAGAAAAATCATAGTTAAAAGTAATTTTTCCAACCATCTCAAATTAAATTTCTCTAGCTATCACAGATATTCAAGTATTTAGCATAATAATTACAAAGCAAACTATGTTCTTAGAATAGAAACTAAAAAACAGAATCCATCTAGCTGGCATAATCAAACTGTCATTTGGATGCTTTACTCAATTCCCTTCCAAAGAAACATGATCTGGCTAATGACACTCTAGCCATTTTTAGTGATGATATTTTCAACTGGGGTAGCTGGACAGCACAGATTACACTCTTCCAGGCTCTACTCTAATTCTTTGAAGACATGTCATTGTTCAGCTCTACCTATCAGCTCAAATTCTTGATGGCATTTACAGTACATAAAGAATCCTGTTCATCATCTCTACTTATATCAAAACCTACTGTGATTTTTCTGAAATGAACAAGATTTTTAAGTGTTCTCATCTCACAGCAATAAATATTCATTCAACAATCTGTCAGATACCCAACTTCAAAAGATAACTGGCTTGGAGGCAAATACATGGTAATTATGGCTTTTGAATTCTTCAGCAACTAGAGCTGCAAACCTACACTTCCAAATAGATTTTACCGATTTTCTTTTTCCTTGTTCGTAAAGAGAAGAAATAGGGTGAAAAAAAGGCAGAACAGAAAGATGAAGTGTAAGGGAATATTTTAGTATATTGTGAACACAAGGCTGCAATAAAAATTACCTAACTTAAAAGAGCTGGCCTTGCAGTCTAGGACATCTGTATGACATTATTTCATGTATTCAAAAGCAATTTGGCTAAGCTGGCAAGTATGATGTAAAAACAACAGCACTTTTTTTTTCTCTGGGTGAAAAGTACAATTACAGTCTACCATCTGAGTGTTTCTCAGATATTCATCACAAACACATTTATCCTTTTTAAAGCAGGTTCAAAATTAGATTTTCACTAGTAATTAAAAGCTGTTCAAAACAGAGTATTTATCTTATTCCATATCTAGGTAACAGAAAAGTAGAAAAAAGATTAGAATTATTGTTTTTACCTTTTCTAGCTTTTTAGCCTCAATATGTCGCAGCACCTGTTCCCTCCAGTCATGAGGGACTTTAGTTTTTCCTGCAGGGTCTAGTAACGAGTGCTCGGAGTTAACCCTTGGGTTTGCTCTCTTTGAGGGACTAGTCCGTGAGTAATTGAAGTCACTGACTGACATAGTTCTCTCTGGTATTTCGCTCACCGATGGCCGCGCGCTCTGCGGTCGGGTCACGCTCGGACCATCAATGCTGTATGTCCGGGCAGAGAGAGGCCTCTGCTGTCCTGGCATTACCGCTGGAGCTCTTCCCACTGAATGCAAATCTCTGTATGTTAAGTAGTCCCCTTCAGGCACTTGGGTCCGCCTTGAAGGGCCACTATCCCCAATATTTATGGAAGCTGTAGAAGATACACTGCCCTGCCTCTGAAGAGTGTGCCTGGTTGCTCCTGGGAGCAGTCTGTCACCTGGTGGAACAGCCCACAGATCTGTGTGTCTGCCAGCCATCCGCTGGTGAGTGCTGTACACAGCGCTGGCCCGGACATTGTTATGATTGGAGAAATTCATGTTGCCAGAATGCTTTACATAGCTGGGAGTTTCTGTACTGTCAGACCTAAGCAGACGTGAAGGAGGTAAACTGCCTTGTTCTGCTTGGATGTTTTGTTTCTGGGGCCACAAGGCATCTTTTGCTGCTGCACTGCTGCTGTACTGAATATTATATTGGGGAGCACAGAGCATCTGTGCACCACCTGTCACTGATCCCCTCATTACATTAGCACCTTCAGGATTGTGATTTGAGTCAAACTTGAACACCGTTTTTGTAGAAGATACTAAATCAGATGATGACGACGACCCAGGAAAAACCTGCAAAGGCTGATCATAGAGAAGAGTAGCAGATTTACTTCGGACTATGTTCTTTCCATCTGCAGTATCAGATCCTGATTTTACCACTGAGTTTGGCTGTTGAGATCCATTCTCATTTACAGTATCATAGATTTTCAGCCCACCACTGTCCATACTTGTGATACTGTGAGATTTCATCACAGAACCACTCCTCTGCGGTGACAAATCTTCAGTGCTTCTAGAAACAGACAGCTCAGCAGAATCCCCATCAACTGTAGTGCTTTTTGGTAGTTTGTCTTTACTGGGAGACTGTACTGTTTCCTCAGGATGTCCGTTTACTTTATTTATACGATATTTATTTCCATTTTCCAAGTGCTCACTTTCTTCTTTTGTGTTATTATTCAAAAAGCCCATTACTGAAACCATTTTCTGTGTTTCTAACTTTTCTACAGGAACTGGCACTGCCTCATCACTAACCAGTTTATTGATATTCATGTTTATTTGGTCTAATTTGTGAGACTCCTCCATAGGAGTGCTTAGATCAACACCTTTTCCTATCAGGCCTAATCTTTCTTCAATGCTTAATTCATATTCAGACAAATTTGTAACCTTCTCTTGCACATTTAGTTTTTCTTCTACTGTTATACTCAGTTCTCCTCCATTTTGCAAAAGATTATTAAAATTCTCATCTTCTCGCCTAGAAGAAAAAAAGATGTCTCTTAAAAGAAATTCTCGTAAGAATGAACATATTTCTCTAAGAATCGTTTTAGAAAAAAATTAACATTAATATGCAGCCATGCTGTGCATACAAAAGAGGACAAAGAAACAGATTTATGATTTGCTATCTTACACTGAAGAAATATGCTATATAGAGAGCTCATTTGGGCAATGTTTTTGTGTCATATGGTTTCCGAAGTTTGTTTAAATTCAACAAGAATAATTAAAAACAGTTCAGAAGTGTCAAGAAGTACAAAGTGACAATAATTTAAGTTTTTTTAATAATTTCTTTTAATTTCCATTTTGGACAATTGTCTTGTTTGTATTAGCAGTTTCTATGAAAAATGACACTTTTAAACTAAAACCTCTAGAAGAGTAATTCCATTCTTTGTAGGTTTTTAAGAACCTTTAATAGTCATGTTAGCAATCAAATTAATTTTCAAAATTATGCAAATAAAAACATAGAGCTTTTAAAATGGTATACTGATACATTTTGTAGGGATAAAAACAAAGATAAAATTATTACACCCTATTATTAAGAGAAAGGGGAACCGTGTATTGTATACTGAAGTTAGTCTCTGCAAGGTTTTTTTACTAGAATCTTATTAACCTTAAGAGACTATTATTAACCTTATTATAAAACATTAAAATTTTAAAAAATAAATGAACGATAAATGAATGAATTAGAGGAATGAACACAATATAAAATATTAAGTAACATTTTTCTGTAGTATTTGCTTAGTGGCCCACAGTATCTTACAAACCTGATTTTGGATAAAACAGTAGCATGTGTTTCTTTGTCAGGAGAACAGAGAGAAATATCTTGGCTACTGTCAGTATTTAAGGAAACAGAATCTGACATTCGAGAAGGAGAGGAACAGTTGCTGTTATTCTGATTACTATTGTGGGTAGCTTCATCTGATAAGGAATCAGTATCTTTTGAATCATCTGAAATAAAAATTTGCCAATTTAGTTAGACACACAGATCTTATTAATAGTTATTTCTTATGTGTATGTATAGTATTTAGAAACTGTCTCTTGTTCTAATTCTCACTACCACAAACTAAAATGTAAGCTAACACCTTTGCAAAGTTCATTCAAACTTACAAAATACTGTTGGAAATCGTTGCTATTTTTAAAAATATCTGGCCTAATGTAAACAGCCCTTATCTGTTAATGAAACCAAATTCATGCTTTATTCCCATTTTTCTTGCAATACACTAGTGCTACATTACTGAATACTTTCTTAAAATATCTATCAAATCATACTTCTGTTACCATAAGGATTTCAAAGTTGTATATTACACGAGTCTACTGGCCCCTAAGAAAATGAAGCACGCTGCTTCACATGCAGTATTTGGAAAGGGTACACACTTCCTGATATTGAACATTCTATCATTGTTAAAGTGCTATTTACTAGACCAAGTACTCTGGAACCATCTACATCACTGGATAAGCTCTGTATAGCTTTTTAGTAATAGTAAAAACCCAGCAATGAAAAATGTTCTTCTGCAGATCTTGCATCCAACGCATTCCCATGCTTTGCAGATCCCTTAGGACAACATTTTCAGAGTAATTTACCCCTGTGCACATTGATTCTTGCATAATATATGCATACTTACATACTACATCCGTATAAAAATAATTTCTCTGGGGGAATTCAAGCCAGCCGTGATTCTGACATGAGCGTAGAAACAAATACATTTAAATTTTTGCTTCAAACCAGTTACAGGTGCCAAACACACATTTTGTGGAACTAATGTCTATCTTCAGAGACAAGAAAGAAGTTTTGACCTGGTACTTTAGTCAGACATTAAAATCCAAGGACAGCATTGGTAAACATCCACCTTTTCATCTGTATGTGATCCTCGGCAGACTCCTCCTGCTTCCACCATGTGGTTCTCCTCACCAAATCTCACCTTTTTACATCTAATGTCCATAAAAGCCTTTTGTCCTGGAAGTACTGGACTTGGATATCACATGAAGCAAAATACTATTTCGTATCCTGTTTTTAGATCATGTTTTCTCTAAATCCTAGGCCATTTATTACTCTTAAGGAAATGGTTACCCAGACCAAATTTGTATTTCAGAGAATATAAAATTTAGTTAACAAAAAAAAAACGTTCAGAAGTTTCATGCCAGAAGAACAAAGAAAAATAAAAGAGTAAAATAACTCTGGAGAAAGAGTTTCCACGAGGAAAGTTTATTCTTAAACCTTAGGAAGTGAGCACAGCTGCTGCAGAGAAATTTAAATATGTGATAACTGCTGTCTATAGCAGCAGTTATAGCAGCTCCCTATAGCAGCAATAATTCACAAAATTTGGGTAAAGGGGGAGATACAGAGTATTTCCAATATAAATACCACTTTCTGCAATCCTTTTCTTAAGCATATCAAGAGTGTGTTCAAGCTCAAAACCCCCCAAAACACATCCTCCTTCTCTTCCCATCTGATTTCTGACAAGAATCAAGAAAATTAGGATATCAACACAGCTTTCTCTAGCATGCACTCAAGTATATGCAATTTTTTCCTGCTTTCATTGCTTAACTAGGGAATTAATAATCTTTCTTTTAAAACATACAAATTAAGCCTACTTTTACTTAATTTAATTGGAAAGACTAGCCATTTTGAGTCAAGATATTATCCAAATCACAGAACACTTCCAATGCTTTTTATGGTATCTTACCTTTTTTGCTATTGCTTAGGGCTACCACTTTTGGTTGGTTTATGGAGGTTTCTATCAGTGGTGGTCGCATTTCTGCCATTTTCATCTCTTCATCAGATGACAGTTCTTCTGACTCCTGCTAAAGGAAAAACAGCTTTATGCTGTCCATTTTAAAGAGCAGCTTAAACGTTAAAAGTAAATGTTATCTAAACTATCACCCAACTAAACAATAACGGGGTAAAAAGATAAATGAGCCACACAACATAGGCAAAGCAAAACAACTCCGTAGTGCATCTATAGTGCAAGTCAACTGAATTAACTTTAAGAAGAAGCACATGCAGACTTGCATTGTCACTGATGAACTCTGCTGGATGACACTCAGGTAACCTTAACTGCAAAAAATACTTGGAGCAAGCAGATGAAGCCTTCATTCCACTGCTGGAGAGAGTATCCAGTTGAGTCCAAGTCACAAAGTAATCACTGAACCAGCAAACACTGCAGACTGACTAGATGGGTATTGGTTTTGAAGATAAGAGCCCAAACTAAAACAGCTGTAGAGTAGCATGACCAAGACAATCTTAGGAATGGAGAGGTACGCTGTGCGAAAAGACTGAAGGAGCTTGGCCTGCCTAGTCCATCTAACAAAAACAGAATAAGGGTAGCTTGCTGGGGGTAAATTCCAAAATGAAAAGAAATAATTTAACTTCACGAGCAATGGCAGAGGAATAAAGCAATACTGAATACATTTAAGCCAGTAATCACTAGTTCTGAACTGTAAGATGGAACTCAGTGCACTTATGAGAGAGATTAATAGACAAAGCTGCTGCAAGAGCAGCCACACAATTTATTCAGTATCCTACTGCCAGCCCTATATTCATTTATCTTCAAAACCCAGTTGTTTCCAGTAATATTTTGAAGAAACAAACCCCCAACAAACTTTCTTTCCTTGAAGCAGAAATTTCTTTCTAGTAAACATGCCTCCTGCTACAAAATCCATGTTGCATATTGCAAAAAGAGTCTGCCAATGTTCACTTTTTCTTACTGTTTTGGAATACTTAATGCATGGAACCTATTGGAGCACCACCGTCCCAGGATACCAATTACCTGGCCAGTTCCTGGGTCTGCAGGAAGGACAAACCTGACCGAGACACAGCAAACAAGCTACAGTAGTCTTAATTAAAAATAAAAAATAAAAATCCATCTGCTTTCCTCTACAATCTGAACAACCAACCTCTTCACTGCATCTACCACATTCCCTTCCTCTGGGATGTGACATACAAGTGTAATCAATGCTGAAATGGAAAGCTTACATGCAAAGTTTAGCTATCTGGATTCTGCAACAGTGTTACCAGCAGGAAGTAAGGAAATACATAGAAATAAGGACTTCACTATACCTGTCTTGTTTACTTACTACAGCTACAAAGACTTACTGTCACTATCATTAGACAACTATCATGACCTTCTGAAATTACATTTTTAAATTTAAAAAAAAATGTCAGTACCAGTATTTTCAAAAAGCATGTAGAAGCAGGAACACATTAGTGGGGAAGTAGTCAGTGACAGCTGTAACTGCCAGTCTCTCAAGTCTCTTCACCATAAGTATGATATAGGCACATCCCACAGCTTACACAACACAGGCAAAAAAAAATAATACACTTGTGAAACTATGAAAAAAGTATTTTACAGGTTGTGACTGGGAACTGATTGAATGACAACTTCCAAAATTTGTCATAAATCTCAAACTTTCTAAATAAATGAATACATGGTGTTTGTCAGAGATGCAAAGTTCAGAAGTGTAAAATCCTTCACTATAAGAGGTAAATACATTCCAAGTAATATTCCTGACAGCTCACTAGTAAACACATAGGAATATTTTTAAACCCACCTTCCACTTTTCATCTGAAATGCATGTGTATACCCACTTGGATACAGAAACTTTATTGCTACCACTGATCTGACGTTTTCTCATTTTCAGCAACAATTAAAAGTGATTATTTAATGAAGTATTGACAATCAAGCAACAACTGGAGAATTCTACCAAAGTGTGAGTCTTGTCAGTTTATATCAACCTTTAATTGAGTTTGCTTTATTTTTCTTTAAATGCATGCATCTTTTATTATGAACTTTTTATTAGCTGTTTCAACTTTTACTTAACAAAATCTGACACAAGAAAAATACTGTATTGAAAGCCATCTGAATTTATAACACATATGGAGGGCAATTTTCTTCTATTGTCAAGAAAAATTTTCATCTCCCAGAAGAACAAATTCAGTACAAAACCAGCACAATTTTTGACGGCTATAATGCTCATTGCAATGCCATACCTCAAGCATGTCTTCATGGTTGACAATTGGTTTTGTGTTCTGCAAGTTTTTAACAAGTGCAGTCATCTGTGAATTTGCAGTGCTGTGCTCAGCTTCTGGTTCACTAGGCTTCTGCACAGAGCTTCCTGCTGAAAATTGCTTTCTCTCATCGGCTTTGTTCTTTATCGAACCAATTTCTGAAGTCTACAGAATTAAGAATATTAGCAGAAAAAACATCCTGAAAGGTTTTTAGTGACATATAAAGCCAACATTATATATTTTGGGAAAATACGGAATGGAAGAATCTGAGCTCTGAAATGATAAAGTACAGAATGTACCAGGTATGACATGCTAAGAAAATGCCATAGATTACTAAGATACAGTCCCTAGCTTGTGTCAATCTTTTCCTTACTTGTGTCAATTTGTACCATTACATTTCCAGTCAAATGAAAAAAAAAAAAAAAAAATCAAAAAAGCCAATACCTACAGTGATTCTATGCCAGCACCAAAAAGTAGTCCTATCACCTATCATGCTGCATCAAGCTCATAGAGACTCTGGACACTTTTGCCAGCCTGTTATTAATGCTTGTTATCACACAAAACCTTCAGTCATGAGAGGAGCAGTAAAATCCTTAGAGATTATCGAAATTTCATTGTGAAGTCTGGCAGATAAAAGAGGATCAGAAGATGACAACGATGCCATCCTCCAGAAACCAAAGAAGTCAGCTCCTTAAGACATCCACAGTTTGTATTTGCCTGAGAATTAGGTCACTTCTCTTGTTCTTAGTGTAGGAGGAAGACTGTTACTGCAAACCAGACATTTATTACAGATCTCTTTAGGTGGGGAAGAGGTAAACTGTGTTCTGTAATCTAACAGTTTTTCTTGCTAAAGCATCAGAGGAGAGGGAGAAGAGAATTAAAAGGAATCAATAACACTTTAGTCTTTGGAATTTCTTGGAAAACCAGAAGATAGCACTGTTTCTAACCTTTACCCCCACATCTTTTACAGAAACGGTCTGGACTTCTCGTTTTGACTCCTTGGCAGTATCTTCAGAAGATTCTTCATCCTTTAATCTATGTACAATTGTCTGGACTGTTTTGACCATATTCTTCAGTTCATCAGGATATGGAGTTGGGTATCTCTTCAGATTGCCCTCCTGGATAACAAAAAGCAGTAAGGTTCAACATTTATTTAAATGTCAGAACTAAAACGTAAGCTTTAAAAAAATAATTAATTAGGCCAAACCACTGAATAATCTAGAATCTCCACCTTGATACTCAAGTGTACCTGCACTGAGGCAGACATAAGTTTATACAACCAGGCAAGATTATGAATTGCTTTCCCTCCCTTTCCCCCAACATGTCCAATGATTCCAAGCAAGGATTAAGCCTTAATAAAATCAGTATGTATCATGGTTTCCCCACTTATTCTCCACAGCACCATTAGTCAGGCGGCCTCCTATTAGGCCCTACATTGCCATGTATCAGTTTGCGTTCTTCCCTTGTGCCCTGCTGAAAATGATTTGGCCAAATAATGCCCAGACTAAAAGCAAACACAACAAAAAATCCAAACCATAGTGTTTCATCCTGCTAGATACTCGTTTAAACTGATGACTTGATTTATTCAGCAGAGTGAAACCCACAGCCAAAGTAAGGAAAAGGCTGAGATTAAGGGTGGAAGTAAGAGGGAAGGAAGCACCAAGTATGCAAAAATAAATTCAGTACTAACCCGAGGTGGTGCCTCTCTCTCATCTTTGTCTTCATCACACTCAAATGCCACCTGAGCACGCTGTTTTCTCTGTTCCTCCCACAGAGATGGATTGAAACTTTCATTATCAGATATGAACATAACTGGAAAAAAAACCCCAAGAAGCTCTTATAAGAATAGGATACACTATGGAAAATAAAATATACTCATTTTCTTTCTCTTGGATGGGATTGGTGTGCTTTTCACTCTTTTTAAAAGATAAAAGACTAACAGCACCATTAATGGAAGATTAGATGCAATGCCACTGCTTTATGAATTTGGCTGTACTTTTATATTAGAAAAATCCCTACCTGTAAAAAGAAAATAAAAATATGCTTAGTTGTACACTAGTCTTAACATTCACACTTGAAAATTTTCAGCGGAACTCTGCTAAGTGGTTTTATTCTATATATAAATATGAAATAATGTATTTGTGTGTATATATATAAAAACATAAATTATACTTGTTTAGATTTATGTAGCCTATTATCAGTGCTTAGCATCATTAAGCACATGTAAGAACATTAATCTGATTTCATGTAATGAAAATTTAAAAATGAAAATTAAGAATGACTTACTGAGGAAAAACCTGCATTCTCATTAATCCTAAAGAAATGTAAGCATCTAAAACTGAAGGTTAAGTTAATCTGCATGATTTTGCAGAAGTTATGCAGTTGACAGGGGCTTTACGTACAAGTATTTCTTGCTTAATTTTACAAGAGATCAAAAAAATCTTTTAGGTACCTACTGTCTCTTATTTTAGCATGTCTTGGTGTTACATCAGCCAGGTTCTACTTTTAGCATGACAAATAGTCTAATAAATCTGCCACTACCACCCAAATGTATATCCTTCACTAGGAATACCAAGACTGTTCATATTAACCACTTCTATACCTGACATAGAGAAATACCTAATTTTAGGGCTCAGGAATATTTATTACTCTGCATTTATTGGGTAAGCTTACAATTTTAACAGATCTAAAAATATTATAATAAACTTCACTATCACTATTACTAAGATTTCCTGACCAAAAGCCAACTTAAAAACTCTATCTATTCAACCTGAAACCTTCCTTTTGGAATTACTACCTCAGACAGGTATTCTGTCAGCTTGAGCCAAACAAACAGTCCTTTCCTTGTCTATAAAAAGAAACCCCAGAACCTGAGAAAAACAGAATTCAAATGGAGAGCACACTTTCAGGAATAGTCTTGAACTTCATTGAATCTCCCAATTCTCACATTCTATCAGAGGTATTGCAGATACATTAGAAGGCACTAGAAGTGATGCACAATTTACTGCTTTTCTTATGTTTTTGATTATTCCTCTCTCAGTGTACTAGACACCTGTGCCACAGAACAAGAAATGTTGCAACTTGTCAGTTTTCAATTATTTCCATTAATATATTGCCCCCCCTTCGTTTCTGTTAAAGCAGCACAAGCTTTTTCCTTTTCCTTGCAAGGGAAAGAAAGTGGAAAAATAAAGTTATTTAACTCGCTTTCCCTAACTCCTGTTGGGCTTACTACTGGAATGTTACTTGTTTCCCTAACTATTTCCCAACTGAGCTGAAATAACTTTCTGGTAAGAGCTTAAAATTGTGTGCCTAACTTTTTATAAAAACAGTTCAAACTACATGTGGGCAATGTGCTTTTTCTGGACTGATTTTTTTTTCACTTCAAAATAAACCAGAGAATGCTATGTACTTTTCAAAAAATATGTATTCGGTAACGGACGAAACATTTTGTTACATTAGTCAGTTTGAAGCTAACACCTGCTAAAGAGAATTTCACCCCAAACCATTAAGATCTGTTGGGAAGAATGAGGCTGTCACGCGGGGAGTGACAACCATCACAGAACGTGTTCCTGTCAGTCCATTTCTCACCTTGCTCACTGACATAGTTTCATCTCGAATTTACCAACATCTAAATCTAATTAAGTTACTGTTCTCATTCATCAGAGACAACTCATCATCTCTTACAAGTATACTCCAAACTTGTATTTAAGTATTATTTAGTGAAAATCGTATTAGCAGGAAGCCTTCCCATTATTGTCAAAAGTGACCACTGTGATGGGGTATTTCAGAAATTCCTTACCCTCCTCAGTCCTTGGCTGCTGAGGGAACATGTAATTAGTAAGTACTGTTTTCTGTGTGTCAGGGTCAGCTTCTTTTTGAAGAGGGATAAGTGGTTTAGACTAAAAAGTAAATGAAAGAAGTCTTTGTTATGAGAGTACATATATATATACAAGTAAATATGACCTACATATCACAGAGCATGCCTGTCCCATGACTTTGAAGACTACTCTCTCTTGTATTAAACCATTTCTCCTCTGAATAAGTTTCACAAAATGAGGATATTAACATGTCTGTATTTGACTGATGACAGGCTTTGACTGAGGACAAACTCAGCAACAGCTTTTGTGAAAAGCAAACACTAGATATTGAAAAAGTAACCCAGTTTCTTGTTGATACTACTATCCCAAAGCATGCTGATCTGAAATGCACAGATATATCTGGCTATTTAAAGCTGCAATCATATAAAGAGAAAAATTCTGTATTCTTGTTTGTTCATTTTGACAGCAGATTGAACATCCTCCACCCCTCCTCACCCCGGAAGGGCAGGGGATTCTTTAAATTACTGTTTTAGAAGAAGTGCACATCTGAGGCTAGTGGATTTCTGACAGTCCTGTATACCTTAATGCCATTCAGAAAATCAGCATAATACCAAGGACTTTAATAAAAAGGAAAAATACAAGCTACAAGCACGTGAATTATTGCTTAACAGCTTCAAAGTTGAACAGTCATACAGTTCAAAAGGTGTGGCAAGAAACCTAACTCAAAACCAGGCATGCTGAGTTTCCCCACTGGTATAGCTGTGAAAGCAACAGCAGACTACACGTTTAAGTTCTAGCTTATCAAGCACTAACTCTCCTGTGTAAATTAGCCTGAACAAAGGAAAACAAGAAAACAACAAAAACAAAACAAAAAACCAAACAGAGAAAACACAGCAAAAACAAACGAACAAAACCCCTCCCAACATCTGTTAAATTGCATTTCCTCACAGCACAGAACTTCTCCAGAAATATGAGTCTCCAGAGACAGGTAAGCTCAGTATTGGTTACTTCAGGAGAATTGCCATAGTAATGTCAAGAAAGTACTGATGCACACAGTACTAGGTCTCTATTTAAGAGATGGCTCTGTTCTTGTCAATCCCATTAGGAATGAAGTCAACAACCACTTATTTTCAATATTAAAAAAATTTACCTGATTGTCTGATAGCCACATAGCAGTGAGTTGTTGCAGTTTTGTAAAGGTAAATGGTAAATTCTTCAGTCTGTAAATTACAAGAATTTATGTAAGTACATTTAGCCATACTGTTAAGACTTTATCTGGCATTAGCCTGTAAAATATTTTAAAAGGACATTTCCATATGATGGTTAATTAACAAATATTGAGAGCTGAAAGGCTACAGCATGTAATTTAAATTCAAATATTAAAAAACCCAAGCAAACAAGAAAAACTATCTGCCCAGTCTAGCAAGCAGCTTAAAATAAAGAAGTTACATTGTAACTTGAATTTAATTCAACTGAGTGACTTGAATACAAAGACAATTAACATGAATCAGTAAATCTGAATCCTCAGCATTTTATCTGTCAATATACATTCCATGTAAGGAAAAATACGCTACACCTGAAAATCAGTTTTTTCTCAAAGATACATGTATGGGGAAGGGGCTGTCCTGGACAATGGATGTCTGGCATTAATGGATAAATCAAGCTACAACTGGAGTACAGAGAAGATGGATTGACAGAACAGGAGGGAGAGCTCTGCTAGAATTCTCTCTCCCAGTATATTTCAATACTATAAACTAACACTTCCCCAAAGCTAAACATTTTGTCCATTTTTAATGATCATCTCTAATAAAACACAACTCTTTTCCCCCGTTCCACAGAATACCAATGTCTTTTACAATATCCTGTAATACTGTTGGGTGCTCCATATGCCATTCAAGAAGCTATAAATCTTTAAGTAAGAATCAAAAGTTTTACGAAAATAACTAGACTAATTCCACAGAAAAACACATGCTAACAATCACGAATGTATTGAAGCTGCACTTCAATGCATCTGCCAAGTCATTAAAATAAAGACAGCTTAATATAATGGAACTGCAAGATCCAGAATACCACAATAATACATTAAATACATCTCAGTCAGCTTCTGAGCTGTGCGTGAGATAAGGGAAGATAGCATAATGTATTCATAACAATTCCTCTACATTATTGTTGCATTTGATACAACTTCTACTTGATTAAAAGCATTCACAAACCTATTGTCACTCAGATTGATGACTTTTAATTTCTGCATATCACCCATTTCTTCAGGGAGAAATTCAAGCTTATTAGAATGCAGAAACAACACTGTTACATGCTTCCAGTTTCCAATCTGAAAAAAAAACCCACAAAGAATTAATCTTCACAACATAAACACAAAAATTTTTAAAACCATTAGTATTGAGGGTATTTTGCCTGGAAAGTTTATTCATACATACTACTACTATGTATGGACATTCATACATACTTTTAGTTTCAATACATAGCAATGAATTCCTACTTGTTGCTTAAAAAAATCATATTTCATTATTTAAAAACTTGTGTATTTGTATACATCCTCCTTTAAAAACATACACAAAGAAAATCCTCCCAAAAATTACTAACTTCACAAGTTGTACAGACTGTATAAACATGTTAAAATATTCACTTTACAGTTTTGCAATTAAATACATACCTCTGATGGCAACTGAGTTAAAAAGTTATGATCTGCAGCAAATGTTCTTATATTTGAGAGCTGCCCAACAGACGAAGGCAATGTTTCAATCTCATTGAAACTACAGTCCAGTTCTTCTACTGATATTAACCTGCAAAAAAAAAAATTAACTCCTCTATACAGATTAATTAATCCAACATTAATTGAATACTTGCAGTTTAAATAAAATTAGTATCACTATTAATTATTTATCTCAAATTTAGTTCAAAATAAACCCTAAGGAATTAAAATCCAAGAAGAATCCTTTACTGATTGCCTAAAATGTGTTTTGGGGTGGGTGTTTTCCCTGTTAGTTGATTGCAGGTTTTTTCGTTTTGCTTTGAGCTTCCTTATTTTTTTAAAATCTCCTTTACACTGTCCTCACAATTAAAACAATCAGGCCAGCAACATCAAATGCTTGTGTAGTACATGACAACATGCCAGTGGAAGGCATTAAAAACATTCAGAATGGGACAGATCATAGTCAAATTAGAGCTGAGTGCAGTTTCTGAACAAGCAAAGAATTCCAAGAGTTAGAGGCAGTGAACCTACGAATCTGGCAGTGAAGCAGTATTTTCTAAACTCTGACAACAAAAGATAACTGTATTAATTAAAATATACGAAAAGAAATTGTAAGACATTGTACATTTGTACAGCACTTAATTCTGAGCCAATTATTTTTGCTATTACTTGCAAGTTTTTAAATTAAATTGCTGAACACCAAAATATATATTAAAAAAACCTGCTGATGGACAGCTGAAAATTCTCTCTCTATATATATAAAAAATAGAGATAAACACATGTTCATATTTACTATTTACAAGATTTTTGAGATTGGGCAATCATTCGCAATATCTACCACAGCCATGTTACTGTCAACAAAAACCAGTTTCAGGAAGCTGACTCTTTAAGTATCTTGTTTTCCATCACACTCAATTTTTCTTTTATAGATTGGTGGCTGCATTAAGTGAGGAACATATGTCTTTTGGTCTTAAATAATAAGAACATACATGCTGCAAAGTAGAACTGAGATATGAAATCACTCGCTTTAAATGGTATTAGGACATTAACATGTAGAGGAAACGAAATCAAGTAGTTATAAAAACTCCAAAAGAGGAGCCATTGTTACAGAAAAGTGTTCAAAAAGGCAATTCGACTTTTTATTTTGGTGAAATACCTACCCTCCTATGGAGTCTGGCAAATAAATTAACTGGTTTTCATCAATTTTAAGTGTTGTCACCTTTTTCAGAGAACCTATAATAATAGGAACAAGTAAATCAAAACGGACATTTGAGTTCATTAAGCTGAGTTTTAACTTTAAATTAAGAGGGGAAAAAACCGCCAACATTATGGGCAAGCAACCACATCTTCTCTATTCCCTGGCATGCCCATAGTGCTGTATTCCTAAGGAAATAAGGAGGTGAGCTTACAGAACTTGTTCGCCAGTTTACAATACGTCAACCATTCAGGTAGATGGGTGGGGGCAGGGAGAAAAAGAAATTGGCTTTCTTCTGATAGAGAGAGCAGTTTTTCATCCATTTTTAAACTACTGTATAAAGTAAAGAATGCTCCAAAACAATTTTAAGTTATTATTTAAGTTATCACCATGCATTACAGCTTTATCAAGAACTGGCACTTCTGCTCAACTGAAACAGATCTAGAATGTAATTTTTCTATTTTCAAGTGCTCTGTGTCTGAACTATAGGCTTTTAAGAACATGAATTAACTGAAAATACAAACCAATAGACTCTGGCAGTTGCTGAAGTGAATTACTGGATAACAGTAGATCTTGCAGGCTTTCACAACCTGAAATACCTTCTTCAACTACTTCAATGTTGTTTTTAGAAACATCCAAGTAGGTCAGTTGTTTCAAAGTGCCTATGAACTAAGAGCAAGAGAAAATAATGCATTCTAGAAAAGCGCAAGTTCAAAACAAAAAATCCAGCGGATTTCACAAACTGTCTCTCAAGTGTAATGCCAGAGGAAAAGACCTAGAGTGCTGAAATATAATTTTATGCAAAATACCCAAACTTTCAAATGAAGTATTTTGTGCAGATAAGCACAGCTGATGTTTTTACAGACATGGACACCTCACAGTAGCTCTGCACGTCCCTAATGTCAGTCTGCTGCACATTCAACGGTTTGGTTAGCTACCGTGAATCACGTAGTTGAAGGTTTAGAACAGACTTCAGAAAGAGACACAGAGTGTGAGGACATCATTATGCTCCAGTAAAGACTTCTAATGCTTATTTTTGTCTTTTGTGTAAAACTGCATCCTACTTTACCTCAAAAACAAAAACGATGAATCCCTAATTGTACTAAAATGAAAGAAACAAGCCAAAATACAAGCTTGTATTACCACTCCATATGAACCAAGCATAAGCTTTAAAATTCATGCACATTACTTTATTAAAATCTTCACTTTCAGAAATACAGTTTTATTTTACTGCAAAACACAGTTCAGCTTGTATTGTACAATCAAACCACTCAACTGTCTAAGAGTTAGCTGAAGGAAAAACAGTAGCAAATACTACTGATTAGGCAGGAAGGCCACATTTCACATGACTGCTAGTGATTTTAAGGCTGAAAACAAGCCAGCTGCTTCCCAAATTTCAAATACTCATTTATTAATTTGCTACAACTTAAGCACAGGTTCTCAAATATTGTAATAATAGGTCAGTCTGGACCACATGTAATCCTGAAAGATGTCAGGAACTCATACAAAGTCAACAGACTGTTTTCTCAGGAACTGGCTATGCTCCCTGTTTACACAGCACTGAAACTGGCACTGCTTGCTTTATAGCTGTGACCAGTAAAAATCCACACAACATATTTATCCTGTAAATTCCTACTTGCTGTCTAACACAGAAAAATCCCTTTTTGGAAGGACCATTCAACCCTAAATTTGATTTAAGACTTTTACCCGTTTTCCTGAATTGCAACACAATTTTTGGATGAGAACTATACAACTTCCAGTGAAAAAAAACCCCAGAAAGCTGTGAATGCAGCTCTCATCATCAGTGATAATTTCTAACTGGACTAGTTAAGCATTCAAGTGCCATTTAGCCTTTTGGCTTTAAGTAACACTAAAATTACATAACTTCAACATGCATGATCACTCAAAGCAAACACCTGTGTAATTTAAAGTACTCTTATGTTTAGCACAGCAAAAGAACTTACCCCAGGAATAAGTGTTAGTCTATTACCATCCATCCAAAATTCCTTTAATCCACTCAGTTGTTCAAGTACTTCAGGCTGTAATCGGAAGCCATTTTAAAAAAAGCTTATGAAAAAACCCCAGTGAATGGCAAAAACAACTCCAGTGACCTGTCTATCGCAACTTTAATAATGTCTCACTATAACTGTTACACTCACTTTTTTCATTGGGTCATTAAAGAAAACCCAGATATTTCACTTTCAAAATTAAAATATATACCAGATATACAGAAACTTATAAGAACTTCACCACAGCACTAAATAATCTTTAGAGAAAGGCTTTCTGTTGGTTTGGTGTTTTTTACGGAAAGTATTATTTTTCAACAGGCACACACTCTAAGTACATGTTCCACGTACAATTTTGATTGAGGAAGTCTAAAAACCCTTAAATTCCATCAACTCAGAGGACCTGTTTTACAAAAACCTCAGATTTTTTGGTTTTGGGGAAAACGGAAACAAATTTCATTCTTCTATCAACAAAGTGTGCATCTCCATGACACAAGGACACCACTCCATCCATAAAATGAAGTGCATGATTGTGTTTCCACTACAACTTACTGTTAAAAGTGTCTTACGGATCAAGGAAAGACCCCTTCTTGGTAAACATCCATGTTGCATATGCTTTCCTATTTAAACTTCCCTCTCAAGAAAGTAATACAAAAGAGGTACTACCGCACTTTAATAACTACAGCCAAGTTCAGATAAAGGCTAAGTAAATTTTGTTGCATAGTAAATAGACAGGATCTCTGCTTAAGTTGCAGTGCTGACTCCCAATAACTCATTTTCCAAGAGAAAGTCGTAACTCAAACATTAGTTTAAGGCTCCTACACAAATATCTACCCTGTGATGACAATATGATAGGAATGGTAAGGGCTAGATGTTTAACCATAATATTGAAAAATTCCTTAAATACACTCTCCTGTTTTCCAAATCATATCACTAGGCAAGTGTTCAGCTCTGCATATTCTACTAATGGCATACAAAAGCTTGACTTTATTGTATCGCAGGTCAGCCAGTTTCATTATACTTCTAGTTCAATTCCTTTACCCAGGAAAGTACTTGTAAAAGCAGAGATATGTTATGTGACTCTAAATACAAGATATATTTGCCTGTGAGACCACAAACAGGAAACAAGTCAATCCATGCTGAAGGAAAAATCAGAGCACCTCAACTTTCTAAATACTACTTTGAACAATATTCAAACTTAAAATTAATATAGTTTCCCTTGGATCTAAATAGTTTGTGCACAGTAATAAAAGCAGGTTATGCACAAAACTGTAACATTAAATACATGATAATCAGTAACTGCTTAGAATTTATTCTAAGCCAAATAATTACGTTTATAATTTAAACACATATTACTATTAATTATTTACCAGTACAGTAACCACACTATACAACAGTGTTATTTTAAAATGGAGTAAAAACATACTCTCATTCTTAAGAACACACACATAATTTTTGTAACAGGCTCCACAAAATACTATAAGGTATAAGTAATACTTGCTTGGTAGCAGAACTCTTAAGCTGATGTTTATATTTTTATATTTATTAAAAACATATCAAGGGATAAGGAGATTTATAAAAGATGCAAAGCTCACCACTTCTGTGAATTCATTACTTCCTAAGTCCAGTCTCTCCAACTGAGTCAGTCTGGACATGGTTCTGCACAGGAAAGAGATTAATAAAAAATTAGATATAAGAAAATACTAGCTACATCAAATCTTCCAGTACTTACAAAAATCTAGTTATCAGCATTAAGCAGTGATGCTATTCTGAAACAGGAATCATACCTAATTAAGGTCAATTTTTCACACACTGTTCAACCAGGCACTTATCACTGATCCTGCAGACTGCTGAGTGTCACACGAAGAGTACACTGCAACACATCTACAGGTAAGCTTGCAAAAACTAAAGACCAGTAAAGAAATCTTCATGATAAAGAGTAACGCAGTGGTGCATCTCTTCTTTTGAGTGGTTCAGCTTTTCACCTACAGTCACAACATGTCTTTTCAGTCACAGGCTGGTTAACTACATGTTTTCTTCTCAAAGACTATGGCCTAGTGATCAGGGAAAACAGAGAAGAGCACTGTTGAATCACAGTAACCAACACTACCTTTTTACCTCTCCAGGCTGCTGACTAAGTTGCTTCCATGTGATGTGGTTTGGAACCCTAATTATTTCTCTAGTCATACATTAAATGAAATTACTAAATTGGATTTTGTGACACATCAATACACTTTAGCCTAACTTACGGCAAATATTAAATCGATGTCTGAAATAAAAGTAAAATCCATTACTTCAAGTTGTTTTTTGGAAACAGTTTCCTCTATTTAAGTTTGCTTTGGGGACTCCACAGAGATTATCTACCACCACACAATGGGTACTTCACAGTCAACAGCAGTTCTACCTGAAAGTATTTTTTAAGAGGCTGTGAATTCCTCATTTGACATCATGTTCTGTGTTTATTTAGTAACAGATTTCCACAGAACAATTAGTAGTATCTAAAACTTTCATATATCAACTGCAACTGTGTACATACTATAAAATTCTGGAAAAGCTAAATATAAGAGCTTCTAAATGGTAGAGTCTTGTATATTATCAGAATATCACACTAGTTTCTTCAAGAAACAATTGCATGACAACAAGATGCTCTATGCAGCTATTTAAAGCTTTATTTTTATTCAAATACTCTAAGCTCTTCAGTGGCTCTGAACATACAGTTCAAAAATAATATATGGGAAAATGCCTTATTTACTGAAAGCAATTTAATGTGATTATTAATATTATTTATGAAATAATCTCCAAGAAGGAGACTCAGTATTTATTTAGAAAATTGATTTTCATGACATTGGCATAATTAAGCTGGGGACAAAACAGGAACTTAGCATAAGTAGGTAAAGACAAGACCAAAACAACAGCAGAAGCATTTTTTGCACTGTACATATAGTATACACAGGCTTTGAAGGAAAGCCTCTAGCTGACATTCCTACTGTCCTAGAGAAAGAAAAAAAAAAACCAAAAACCATGAAAAGGCTACTTTCAGAAGACTCTGAGAAACAATTTCCCTCATTTCTTGAAGCTACTGAACGAGATGATTATCAGTAAGACAACTGCTAACATTCTTTTTCAATTTCTAACTAAACTGAGTCCCTCTGAAATCCTGCAGATTATTCTCTCAAAGCTTTGTGAGAGCATGCCAATACCAATTTTAGTGCTGTATATTCCTAACAAATTTGCCCCAATGAGTCTTCCAGAAGCACTACTGAAGGACTCCTTTAAAAGCATCTATCATAGTATTCCATAGCTTTTGAAACTTCATAGACTACACTATGCAAACCAATGTTATGTAACAATGACAGGATAACAAGATAACTTTATTGATTTTAGGCCCTTTTTTTCCCTTGCCAAAGTGACTGTAATGTAGCAAACACATCCACTCAAGTATAAAACATAGACAAATGTGTTTGCAAGATGAGGGTCTCAGTAATATTCCTTCCTGTCCCTGCTGCTTGCATAATAGCACTTTCAGGTATTTTAGGACTAATATCTCCTTCCTTTTGTGTATTGTTTATAGAGAATTACCTTCAGAGAAAATGCAAACAAGGCTTCCAATAATGTTATGGTAGCAGGAAAATTCAACGCCAAAAGATGTTGAAACAAACACTAACTAGATCATGGAGTTACACCTATTTCCATCTTTGACATAGTGCTATGTAATCCCTCCCATAAACTGAAAGCCTCTTTCATATTATTGAACTTGGTGTCAATTCAACTCAATACTAAGGGATCAGATAGCCTAAATTATGCCTCAAATTCTGTTGTTGTATAATACTTCACTAATGTTAACGCTACAGCTTACTTCAAGTAGCATACAGTTCAAAGTGGGTGTGTGTGATGGCAAGATTGGGCCCTGAATCACTGTAATTATACTCTCATATAACTTGCTTCTTTCTAAAAAGCTTACCTCTTTTTATTGACAATTAGGCCACAGAAGCTTAAAAAAATGAAAAAAAAAGTATCATATTTTTACTGGACCATCTTCCTAATTTACCTATCAGAAAAATGTCTCTAAAATAGTCTCTGTGTGTTTTTGCTTTCCTTTCAGTAAAAATAGTTTCATCGAGCTGTTTTGCATTATAATGCTGCCACTTGCAATCTCTGGATGTGGATAAACTCCAAACAAAATGATGCATATTTGGCATAAAATTTGGCATAAATTAAGGTTGATTTAGTATGTTGGCATTAATTGCCCATTTTGATTAAAATTCTTTCAAGTACTTCATACTTTAGCGTCAAAAATTATGTGCATGTTTTACTCAAAAAGAGGGATGTAGAATTTATCCAAATACATTTCTTATTACAAATAGGAAAGAATTTGCTGTAAGAATTAAAATATTAGAAAGATTAGAGTCACAGGAAAACAAGAAAATGTATTGGTATTCTATAGCAAAAATATTAGGACCTACTGCTACACCTTATTAGCATCAAAAAACTGCTCTGGATTTTCTACACTTTTTAGAGCTGTATAGCATGTTCTATAAGAGTACCAGAATAGAATAATAAAGGTGGCAGCTCAGGATCTGCTGTGGATTATTATGGAAGTGATACAGAGGACCTCTTCATGATAGTTGTTGTTTAGTTTTCAATCAAGGATGAAACTCTGAAAACAATTAAATCAACAAAAAAATTCCCAGCATCTTCAACAGAGGGTATGTCTGACTTAAATAACGCATTTGTTTAAGTGTCTCTTATCACTACAAGAGTAAACTACGCTTTTAAAAGTATTTCATGTAATTCATGCTGTTAGTGTTAATTATGGCAATTAAGGTCAGAGTGATCTTATAAACAAAATCTGTATTAGCTGTAAGTTTTAATTATAGCTACTGTTCCTCAGTTGGGAGTAACTTAATTTAGAGAGCTACCACCCTGAATTACATGTCCTCCAATTTTTTTCTGCTGAAAACTAGTGATAGCAGAAAGAGCCAAAGAGGATTGAGAGTATTTATACCACAGAATACTTCACACTTTGAAGATGTAAATTCACACTTTCTGATGCTGTACATGTCATTCCAGATAGGAGTTCTGGCTTGCTTATACAGCAGACTTCACAGTACACTATCTAGGCACTTAAAAAAGGAATCCCAATAGAACATAACCCTTGATCATGTCTTAGGCATATAATTAGCTACAGTCACTAAAAAAACTGGCTGTTGCATTTGAAAAGCTGGCAATTCCCACTTCAGCCTACTACACAAGTCTCTCCTAGCATATGAGTTGGACAGAGTGACTATTCAACTGTTAGAGACTCCACCAAAACGTCTAAACATCCACCAAAACCAGCAACTCTACCAATTTCTGTTGCCAGTGAAAGATCCCTTTTACAGTACACCACAACATATTCATGACTCTGCACGTGGTTATTCACATCTCATCTTTGGGATCTCTTTCTTTCTTCATAGACCTCTTGTATCTTTGTTAACCTGCCTGGAGCTCTGGAGTCCCAGTTGGAAAATTCCGGGCATTGCTCTTATTCATAGAAACAGCAGGAACTGCATCACCATCAGCCTGGGCTTGTTTGATGAAGTGAGAATTGCAAGGCAGGGACTACAAAAATGCTACATTTCAGGAGAGAGGTACAACTGGATTAATGTTAAAACAAATGTTGTAGGAATTTCTAGAACTCTACTGTACTTACTTTGGCAATATTTTTAACTGGTTTTCTCTAAGTTCCAATATCTGGAGTTTAGTTAATCTGTAACAGAAAGGCATAACAAATTACTACAGTATTCTGCATTTCATGACAAAAGCAATCTCTGAACTTACTTACATTAGAGAATTAAAAGAAAATAAAAATCTCTAAGTTTGAAATAATTTGTCCTGTAACATTAAGATGAAATTCTGTGCAAAATTTGCATGTTATTTTAAATTTATTAGTTGGAGTTTGATTTTGGTAAAACAACAAACAAACTAGATCTTGCCTGCTTTTCTGCACCTGTTCGAACACATTTGTTTTCCTTCATCCCAAAGATTTTGAAACACTTCACTGGATTAATTATGGGTACATGTTATCGTCATAATGAAAAGTACACAGGAAGTAACAGAAAGGTAGGATCACTTCGCACAATTTAAGATGTTCAATTTCGACTACTGACAATGTATCAGTTTAATATAAAAAGCCTCATCTGAGCAATACCTGTAGTCTTCCACCTGATAAAAACAACCTTTAAATTAATCTTGGATTTCCTTCCATATTCTCTTTCTAGTCAGCTTCTTAATCCATTTTGATATGTCTGTTAGAAGGTGGTTTGACCTTTCTTCCAGTATATCCTTGGTTGCAAGATAAATAACCTCTGAATCCCAACCCAGCTGCTTGGGCAAGGTAAGTTCCAAGTAGTCTTGACATACAAGCAATGCACCATTCCCAGTGAAATTTTTTATACTGGGACAGAAGTGACAAAGTTTTATTTGTTAAAAAATAATGAAGAAACTGAGTTTGGTTTAAGTACAGACAGGACTGTAATGACAAGAGTTCTACATGTGACGCACTGACAGCCCTCATACAACACAAAATAGGGCATTAAGATCTCTGACTCAGAAGGGAGCTTAGTGAACAGACCAGTCTTTCCTGAAGGTGTTTAACTAGTGCATTGTAAGGATAGAGACAAAAACCTTTATTTTTATTAAGTGATAAGAACTATACTTCATGTAGAAATAGAAAGCTGAAAACAATATTTATTTTTCCTCTAGACATTAACTCATTTTTAGATGAGCTTGAAAGCAGCAATCTGCCAAGCCCACAAATAACCTAAGAATGTAAGAGTCATCTTGAAAGAGAGCAAAGGTCAGTGCAGCCCAGCACTGCAAGCAGCACTCACTATCTGGTACCAACTGCTGGAGAGGAACCTCCTCCCTCCAACTTGTAAAAAAACCCCAAAACCCCAACATCCTAACAGTGGTGAAAGAATACCCTAATAAAAACCCCATTCATGGTAATAGCACTGCTGTTCATCTAGAACATAGGTGGGAAAGACTTCCTAGCCATTCTACCCTACCAGCACCCCAAGATACCAATCTAGTGCAAAACAGAACTTGTTTAAGAACGCTCAGACTTGAGCGAACGTTTTGGGCTTTGATTTCTGAACCAAGTACATCAGGCTTCAGCTGGTGTTTTGCTTTGATGACAGGGAAGATAGCTACACTTTGTAGTTTTTCTTCACAACTCATGTATGCAGTCAAATTTCTTTTGAATGCAGTGGCAGCAAATCTCCATTCATATGCTAAACTATAAATATGCACACCCACACTTTGCTGACTTTAGCCAGAACTGACTGTACGACACTTGTAATAAGCTAATTCTGTGAACTTAAAGACTGCCTTGAGTGACAAAAAAGTTCACAGCTTTGTCACCTTGTTTCCTGTTCTAATCTTTCCCCAGCTAGCCCTAAGAAAATGAAGATCTAAATACTGAATTTCTTAAGTATAAAGCCTCACAGAAGCTACCAGGAAAACATTCGCAACCTCTCCTGCATGTGAGATACAGGCTGTGTCTAAACATGTAATATTCTTCCAGTAATTGATGAGAAATACTGGACTGAAGCAGTTGTCACCTCTTCCATCACGACTCAAGGAGCTAATTCAAGTTCAAAATAATAATGCACATCAAATACTAAGTGTAGCTGCTCTTTAAATTGCTGGTGCTAAGCATCCAACATCCATCCAAGCCGAGCATCTGAACTGCCATAATGGACCTGAAGAACTGGCATTTAATTTGGAAAAGACATAGAGAATTCACCTATAGTAAAGGAAAAATGGAATTCATAGTGGCAGAATATATATGATCATATGTGCCATTCTGTGGCAAAGATCTGTCCTACTTGTACAGAAATATTTGATTTCTGAACTTGAAAAACGTATCACCACAGAACTATCTGCACATCACCAACACACAACGTTGTAACAGGTATTATTCAACTGGAAGTATATATTCTGTAATAGCTTAAAATTTTTTTTTTAGTATTGTTCTTCAATCATAACCATCTTAGCCTGCTTTTAAAATGCAGCACAACTTTTCAAGAAAACAAAATCTCTACATGAACAATTTTCCAGGAGAAGATCAATATCCTTCCTAAATAAACCATGCCACCTGTGAAAAATGTAAAAGAAACAGACAGCAGGTACACTCACACTTCCTGTGTGACAAGCAGTCATTCCTTGGAAATCTAAAAATATTGCATTGAGAGGTGTTCTTTACTTTACACCTCCTTTGCAGTTTTCCTAAAGCAGAATATTTTTATTTTTAATTGTTACTAAAATACAAAGGCAAGTGGACTAAAATGTATGCATCCTGCAGGCTGCATTTACAAAACTTCCTGCAAAACACACGTATACACATATGTAACTAAATTCGATTATCGCTGTACATTTATGCAAAAAATATCCCCAAGTACATACTACTAAAACCATCTACTACTACAAATACTACTGCAAATTGTTGAGAAAGTAGATATAAAGCAAATTAATTGCAACATTACAGTAAAGAGGCTCTGGAAGCAATATCCCATTATAGACAACATTACTAGGTTTTTAGAATTACACTGAAGATAAAATCCTTGCTTAGCTTGAACACTCATTAGTAAATAATGTTTCCCTTTTAAAACCCTGTCTCAAAATAAGAAAGCAGTGAGTTTCAAGTTTAACATGTTATTTTTATATATTTGTGTATTTAAATGTAAATATACATTATGTATTTAGATACAACAGATACGATTTTCTTATGTAAGCATAACAGTTCTCAGATATCTGTGCACTGGTGCGAAGACTAATGCCATGATCTGTGACAATATCAATGCACTCAAATTTGAATTTGGGACTGGAGGAAAAAACCCCACTTTGTCACCTGAGAATTCCAAAGGAATGGGTACATCATATCAAAAGTCTGGTGACTTTTAGTAAGTCTAACAGGCTGGACAAGAACTTCATTGAAAGACAGCAAATATAAAATACTCACAAAAAAAGGGGAAAAACAATTGCATAATCTTGACCTCACAATTATGGAAAGCTTAAGCACAAATTCTGAAGATGAGAATAAAGCACGGGGATAAATGCAATTAAACACTGCATGGATATACCAAAAGTGCTTTTCATTATAAAAAATTTCTTTCCTAAGCATCAGGCTGAGTGTTACTGATAGAGGTGCTCAAAGACCCTTTTTGTAGGACTATCCTGTTCAGTATTTTTTTAATAGCAATCTTTTAGGATCAGAAAAATGTTTAACTTGGCTTATGTCACAGACAATACAGGGATTTAATAAGACACCGTAGGGAAAAAAACCCCTGTACAATCTTAAGAACTAAAAAAGTTAGAAAAATGGACAAGATGCCATAGCACCAAGTACTCAGGATTTCCTTGTAGGCATCAGCCATTTCCAACTGAACTGTCCAACACATCAGTTGATCGTGTAGGAAATTACACGAGGCAGCTGCAATAAGGATAATTGGAACAGTGCAGCATAACCACAGATATTTCCAAGAGAAACAAGAAGATAATCATGACACTGTACAAGCCATGAAGGGATCTAAATTCGAATTTGAAGTATAGCTATATGTGTCATCATCGTCTGTCAAAAAGAAGATGAATTAAAACTGAAACCTGTTCCAAGATATATTATATAATCAGACACAAAGGAAAACCCGCCACAGCAGAAGGAAACAGAATTTTATTTAGTCTAATAAATGGAAGAATATGAGAACACTACTAATACAGCAGGTGAGAGAATGGGGGACAATACTCATGAAAAATGACAGCAATTAAACTGTAGAAACAGTGAACAGCCAGAGAGAAAGATGTAGGAAACCAGGTTTCTAACCTGACACACAGAGCATAAAAACCTCATTAGCTGTAAGATGTATTGGCTATAGTTTTTAGGAGACATTATTATTGACAATAGTTGCCAGTAAAAGCAGGCAACAAAACTCAGTTACTTCACATATTCCTAAGTAATGGAAAGTAACAGCTATAAGGCCATATACAAAAAAAAAAAAGCGCCAAACTGAAGGAAACTGATGGCTTGTCGTTTATGAGACTAAATATTTCCAAAGCTTCTACTAGAGGTTTTTTTTGTTTATAAAAGAAGTACTTCCATATTCTGAAGCACAAGTTAAAAGACTTTGCACTAAGTATTTGTACCTAGTTGTAAAACTATGGAGTGGCAGAGCAGTCTCATCACTTAGAGAACAGAAGTATTCAATGTCAAAGGGGTCTGAACCTTACTTTAAAATGGTATTTTAATGTTTCATTGTTTTCTAATGTATTTGATCTAAACATGGTCTTCCTATAGAACACTATGTATTCTATGCAACACTTTTATTAGCAGATAAACTTACATACATGAATACTTCAAATTCATTCTCCTAGGTATACAACAGGATGCTGCAAGTCACTAGATTTTAAAAACCAAGGTAGACTTCTTCTAACTACCAAGAGAAACATTGCAATGGAGAACTGGGTTTCAAGTTGTCTTCAGTAACCAATTTATTCTTAAAATTTTAGTAATTAATGACTTCACCATTTCACTAGCCATTAAGCATTAGAGAAGCTGACAGCGATGAAGAAAACATTATGAGAATTTTTAACGTGTATTATGTGTAAGATTAACTACTTAAAGGATCAGGTGTGTCAACCTGAAGTCTTCAAGTTCATCCGTAGTGCCTGTTTTTACTGTGAAAATCTTGCCATTTGGTTAGACTATTAAAAAACAGAATAGAAAAAAGCATAGACAACCATTAGAATTCCAAGAAGATTATGCATATTCCAGTTATATCTTCTTCAGCCTTAATGAGAGCTTTTGAAACGCAAACTTTGTGCACCAGAAAAAAGCATGATAATAATGCTTCTGCAGCATAAGCAGCTGTTTTGATAGCTGAATGTGTAGCAGATCTGGTGCTCTTAATCATTCATCAGGGAACGACTGGTAACAGAGAAGAGCAAGCCAACAGCTCCGATCACAGCTGACTAATAAACTAATGGTCACTAGTGGAGAGCACCTGTGCTTATCCTTCCATTGGACATCTCCTGATCTGCCAAACTGCTGCAGCATTATCTGGGGGCTTTGCTAATCTCTTGCAAACTGTGCTGACCCAAATATAACCATACAGCCTAAGGCAATTTTTTCACTCAGCAACATGATCAGTTAACTAATAGCTGTATTTTTTGAAACAGATGCTTGCCAGACATGGGATGGGGCAGGAAGATGACAATCTAGGAAAAGAGAACATAAAATAAGAATGGAGAAAAGAAAGCTGCAGAAATGGCTAAAATCAGTGTGGTAATGACAGCATGACCTATGCTCATCTAGGAGTTTTCCTTTCACTTTTGCTCCCAGGATTTAATCTATTTTACAGAGGTAGCAGTTTAGTATTTATCTTGTATTAAAACTATGTAACAGTTTTGCATAGTCAGCACACCATAAATATGCCAAGTTTTCCAGAAATATTCCCGGCAATAAAGGACTTGAGAGTTATAGTTGTGCATGAAGTAATCCGTGCATCCAGGACAGGCAGGACAAGTGGAATTACAGTTGTCATTATTTGCTGCCCTCCAATTACTACATGACAAGCAACACAAATTTCAAAAATACTGATCTGCCTTACTTACCAGACTTGTGCTGGAAAAGAACAAGAATGTAAATGAGTTCCAGGCCCTTCATAAGCATTCAGTCTGTCCTTCAGAAGTCAAAATTAAAAGCTGCTGATATAGATTCAGGGCTTTTTTTTC
The DNA here is from genome assembly GCA_013397725.1 of Rhagologus leucostigma. Taxonomy (NCBI): domain Eukaryota; kingdom Metazoa; phylum Chordata; class Aves; order Passeriformes; genus Rhagologus; species Rhagologus leucostigma. Next base: position 252,149 of record VZTD01003258.1, on the reverse strand, counting down.
CTGTAACTATTGAGAATTTGTAATGTACACTTTCTTGAACCAGAAGAAACTGCTCTGCAGAAATTTAAAACTAAATGTAGATATTAAGTTTCATGTTCAACTTACCTGCCAAAATTGGCTGGTAAAAACTCAAGAAAAGCATCATTCAGGTACAGCTGTGTTAGGTTTAACAGTTGAGAAAATCCATCTGGCAGCCTATATAGAAATAAAATAATGTAGTACCTTAGTTTCAATTATATTCAGGACATTAAGTTATATTTTCTTAAGCAACAGTATAGGACTGAAGTCTTACATATTGATAAAATTAAAATTAAGGGGGCAAACTTCTCTAAAGTCACACTAGACAATTGTTCTCCGTAAGATCAGTTTCAAAATTATTTGTAAGTTTTGAGAACAATGTCTACAGACAATAAAAACTGAAAATAAATGTAGCCTTGCTAGGCGTTTGTGATCTCCTGACACGTAATGTGAAGAAGGCATTCATTAGAAACAACAGGATAAATTGAAAAATACACAACATCTTTTTTCCCCAGAAGAGATATGTTGTATCTCTGGCAGTGCTACTTCTGGCAAATTAATTTTGTCACTATACCAGAAATGCATATTAAAGCAGAATTAATTTTTGTTATTAAGGAAGAAAACTCTTTGCAAATTTCTTACAGTCACAGAGAAGTGATAGATTTTAACAAGCTGACAAAGCTACATGGTATAATGAAGGATAGGCCACATAGCCTATTAACTTCGGCAAAGTACTTTAATGAGATAACTATACTGGATCACAGTGCAACAAGGTTAATGAAGATACTTCTCAGGTAACTCTGCTCTTGCTTCCAAGGGCTGGCACATGCCTTGGGCAAATTTGAGACTCAGTAGTATTTGCACAAAATATAAAATGTCAAAAAAATTTACAAACTTACTTTGAAATTGGATTTACGCTTGCCTCAACAACTGTCAAGACTTTACAGTTTTTTATATTTTCTGGAAACTCCTGTATGCCTGCAAGATACAGAAAGAGGTAGAAAAACAGCCTTTAATTATTAGACTCCACCACACGCATAAAAACTATGCACATGAAACCACTAGCCATAAAAACTTTGATTCATTTAGCAACTAGTGAACTGTTTTTCTGACGTCTCATTTAACATACAGTTTCCATTAAAGAAATACTCTTGTGCAATATCACATTTTTTACTATACTACTCCTAAAGCTTTTCATGTTTCAGGTTAGCAGGCAGCTCATCAAGCTACAAACACACAGTACACTAAATTCCCACTACTTATTGCCAAATCTTAAAGTACTTGTGATTCGAAATGTACTTAAGATGAGAACCTCTGTCCTAGTATCGTTTATTTTAAAAAAGGCAACCAGTTGGTAGCATGAACTTTCCAACAGGATCTGTTTATCAAATCCATGGCTTGTATAACATCCAGGTGAAACAGTAAGGCTTCAAATCTTAAACTATGTTTACAGCTTCACAGTTCTGAACAGATATCCCAAAATGTGATGTATGCTTGCTGTTAGCGTCTAGATAATTTGAGAGGACAAAACATGCTCCAGCACACTTATGTTTGAAAATTAAAACAATAAGGAACCTCCTCTTTTTCCAAGGAGGCCCTGAATATGACATGTATCCATCACGTCAGAAGGAAATCGGTATTGAATCATTCTACAACACAAGACCTTTACCGCCATCTTTACTATATATACACTGAAAAAAAACTCACCCAAAAAACCACTGCTATCACAACTGCAATTGTTTTTGCAACATGTTCTTATACTCTGGGACAGGTGGTTTTATTTTAAATATATTTGTCCTAAGTACAATAATCATTCATACTGATATCTTTCTACTTGGATTAAGAATACACTGTTGTTTGCAAAAAAAAAATACTCCATATGTTAGTAAATAAAGCTAGTTTAAAATGACTTTTCTCTTTTTCAGGTAACAAATCTTAGTTCTTCATCTTTGAGTTAATGCACGTAATTGTGTTTGTGAGTGCTTTATCAGGTATGTGGAAAGTGCAACTGAATCCAGGGAACAAGACCACTAGGAAGGAACTATACTCTGTGAATGCTTGTTTTTAGATTAGTGAGAGCATGGAATTTCATGCTGCTTGAAACGACATTAACAGTCCAGCTGCAGAGAGAGAGACAAGGGCACCATCACTTCTCATTCAGGCTGGCAGGTGGAACTTGGTTATGTCTCTCCATGTATCTGTTCTGAGAACATGCGGTTAAGCATCAACTGCTAAGCAATATTTTTACTTACATAAGAAACTGCAGAGTATCTGATGTTAGCTTAAAGCTTGATTGCATGTTTGTGCAGTAACAAGACTGAGCTGGTATATCAAGACTTAAGAGATGGCAGTAGACAAGAAAAGTAGTGACAAAACACATACTTTAACCAATTGGTGATAATGAGTGGCAAAGTCACTGTGCTGACTTTTCCATGAATTCAACTGAAGTAGTGACACCATTTCTTTCAAACTAGACTTTTAGGTCTTTCTTGACAGGAACTTGTTTGTCATACTACCATTGAAACTATTACTTTTGATTCATAGCAGGTATTGTACTCTGTTACTGAGAGGTCAAAGGCAAGAAAAAAACATTATGACATCCAGTTAAACCAGGTGTTTAAACACATCTGAGTATCATGGACATTTTCAGGAAATAACTTGCTAAACTCAGAAGCAGACGGGACCAGGAAGAATTGAACCATCAGTGGTAATACAGGCCAAGATTTCTGACACTTCTGGTTAACGAACATGCATGTTCATGCATATGGACACATGTGTAATTAAAAATACAGTTTTTCATATATTTATATATATATGTGTGTGTGTGTGTCTGTGTTGAGTACATGTTCACACGCGTGTGGGTTCAGCCATGTGAAGTTTACTGGGCTGTGAGTGGAGTCAAAGCAGAAGATGGCAACAGGATACTAATTTAATTCATTTCATTACTCAGTACAAAATCAAAACTAAAAGGTAGTATTTATAATGTAATAAAATTTCATTTCTGTAAAGCAGTAATTTTATTTTCAAGTCCAAGAAAGATTAGGAAACTACCAAAGACAGACTAGAACTGTACCTTATCTATTGCTGTCATGCAGTCTTAGTACAAAGAGAAACACACTTCCAAGAAACTTAAAATACATGATCTTAACTCCAGTTGTAGCAATAAACCTCTTTGAGCAAAAAGAATATCCATACATGGAAAGCATCTAACATGACACAATACCCTGAGCCTGTAGAGATTAAGTTACAGACGATTTGTATGAAGTGACCTTCTGGTGTCTGAAAAATAAATCAAGACCTCTTTATTGCTGAGGATACAAATTTACTTTCTTACAATAAGCATTTACATTAATTAGAGTAAACCACTGCTAAGCTCTTCCTTGGAGGCAGAGCTGTGTCTCAGACTCACTCTGTGCCCTTAGTTTCACTGTTTGAATCATGCTGAGAGATTCTTGAAGCTTAGTTTTTCTGAAAGATGGTCACACTACTGGCCTCAGCTTGGTCCTTGGATGAAAAGATTGCTGTAGTCCAACACATTAAACCTTATGTTTGTAATATTAATATTAATTTCCACTATCTGTGTCATGAACTCATGGAAGCACAGAAAGCTTAAATTTGTAATAAAACATATAACACATCTTCTAGAGGGGAGAATGTCAATGTCAATGTCAAAAAAGAAAAGCCAAATAAAATATTAGCTATCTAAATACAGACATGTTAAATCAGCATGCTTTTGTATATAATCAGAGGACACTACAGTAGTCTCCTGTTTGACTATGCCTTGGGCAAGAGGCAGCAACAGTTTTAACAACCAATTAATAACAGAAATTCAACTGATATGAGAAACCTAATAATAAAGGAGCCTGGGAACTTAATCTCACTTCTTCTTCAAGCCAGAATCATTATGGTACATACCGTCTTCACCAACCTCACTCAGTACTTCAGTACTGATAAATGGCCATCATCCAAAAGAGCATCATATTGAGAATGACAGCACGAAATATACCTAATATTTGTAATACACATTTAGAAGCTAGGAAAAAAAAAATCAGGAGACTGCTACTCTCTACCACGTGATAGGAAGCTGCATTTACTAACTGGCTGTATAACAATCTTCTGGCCACTCCCTTTTCCTCAGCTGTACTCCTGAATGCTAGAAACATGCAGTTATTGTTGGATCAGTATTCTTTCATTTCTCCCATCAAGAAAACAAATTCAAAAAGCAAATAAGAAAGAAGAATAAGTAAGAAGGCAGAGAGATATCGGAAACAGATATGAGGGATGGAAAACAGGGCTGTAAAGAGTGTTTTGTAAGAGGAAAGAAGATTTGTTCCTTGTTTTTCTGCTTTTCATCTACCATTGTTCTGAATCTTCTTCCCCATTACGGAAGCTCCGACATTTTCAAGGGATTCTGTGACCACATATTTCTGCACTCATTTTTAACACTGTACTAATTAATCCATTTCACAACCAACTCAATCCTTCTATAAGCCTCTCATTAAATGAGTACAGCAAATTGAGATCCACATTCCTTTCTAAATCCTATTTTTCTTTTGGGTTTTTACTGCTTTCTTGATACACTGATACTCAAAGATTATAGAAGACAGTGCAGCAGACCACCTGGTCTGTTGCAGCCTTATTCCACTCTTATTAAAAAGCATTATATGGACAGGTTCTTCAACATGTCATTAATTTCATACTTTACATGGTAACAACCACTATGCGCAACACGTTTCAGTGCTCAGTTGGTTTACAGATCATGCTTACTGTTTTCCAAAAAAACACAAACCATTGTGCCTGTGGACATGAACATTTGCAGAGCACGGTAGGAGAAAACACAATCTGCTGATCGTCTTTAACCACCGGATCCAAACTGAACTGGGAGCAAAGCTCTTTTTGTAGCGTAGTTTACCACAAAGGTTAGATTTATTTAATAGCTTTTAGCATTTACTTGTCTGTTCCTTCCTCCCTGTTTTCCCAAATTTCAAGCACTTTTAAACTCACTGGCCAGTTTCTATCAAAAACAACACCAAGCCCCCCCAGCAACAAAAAAACCCCCCACTCCCCAAACAAACAAAAAACACAACAAACAAACCAAACCAAAAAAACCCTGGAAGAATGTTTAAGAAAATTTGGCAGTAAGGTAAGGAAAAGGAATTTAAAGTTCTTGTCTGGACTAAGTCAAAAGCAAAAAGCATTCATCATTCAGAACTCTACTTGGCAAAACCTCACCATCTAACCTTGTAGCATTCAATCATGGTCCAAGACCAGCTGTGGCACATGCCCAAAGGACATACCAAAAAGGTCATACAGGGATTTCGGGTCAACAGACACAAACCTGGAGGTAATCAACCTCAGTTCTTGATCACATAACATGACCGAAATACAGAATTTCACCTGATTTTTAACTCCTCTGAGAGCAATGGTTTTTTTTGGCATAGCCTGTCAGAGCAAGTGTGCACAAATGTCCTTCTTCCTGGATTAAGGACTCCAAGTGTAACTGGGGTCCCCCTCACCATCTGGAGCTACAATCATCTCCTCCCCTACACAGCACAATCCTCTCCTATCACTAGGGTCAGTGTAAATCGCAGAGCAGGAAAAACTGAGACAATTTTTTCTCTCCATCAGATAATATTTTTTTCACTCAAATACTGCCAATTCCGTATCTGTAGAAAATTGTGGAAGTCAGATCCACTGTTGGCAGAATCCTTTACTGGAATGGATCTCAGTGCTGACAGACCTGTATACTAGTGCTTCAGCCCAAATGCAGACAGGGGCTTGCTCTGTGGCTCACACTGTAGTCATATTTTAATTCAGAAACAAATGCTAAAACTAGCATGTCCAGACTTCAGTTACAGAAACCACCACTGCTATACAGAAGTGGCAGTCCCTAATGATTTGTAGTACTATTTGTAGAGAGTTACGCCTCTTCTCACACAGAAACATTTTAAATAAGCTTAAATAGGAGAAAGCAAAAAGTATTGGTTCAACCCCTAAAAAGCATGGAGCAAGAAAATCACTAGCACATGAGATCTCTAGAAACCACACGGGTGATGTTCCCAAAGGAATCTGCAGCTAGATCTCTCAGTTTGTGGACAATGTGAGAGAAAAAAAAATTCTCTCCAAACAACAGGCACACTAAAAAGCTCTCTTGAAGCAAAATACATGAAACTACAGCCTGCTATGCTCTTACTCCACTCTGCACCCTTACAAGTATAGAGAACACAGAAGCAAACATATAGGTTCAGTTTGTGTGAATATAAATTACCTACTTTCTTCCCTCAGCTAGTCTGTTTATCCTGGGTCTAACTTCTGGGCAAGCAGCTCCACCACAAAAAGAGAAGCAAGCTGTTGTTTTTCCCCTCAGACCTCTGCTTCAACTGTCCTTCAAGTCCATATGGATCTAACACAGCAAAATATTTTTAAGAATACATGGCACAAATCTCCCCAAAAATATGAAAGATCTGTTTGCAAAAGCTGAAATTTTAAACCAAAAACTTATATTATCAGTCACAGTCTATATTCTTACATATTTATGTATTTTACTTTAATGTGGGACTGCTGCATACCTTCTGAACTAAAACCAGCACTTTTTGTTTTTCAAAGTAAGCAGTGTATTAGAACCCAAACAATTCAATGCACATTACTGACCCACCCATGCTTACCTTTTGAACATTCACTCCTGTTCCCAAATTCTTTCCCTGCTATAGCTGTTTTCAGACCCACCAGCATCTCAGGTTTACATGAGATGCAAAGCTCATCTGTAGGACAGCAGTAACACCTTTCCAATCACAGTTTTGGGGTTTGTGTTTTTTATTTCTTTTATACACTGTCAGGGACTGAAAATAGGTCATGCCTCAAACATTGATATAAAGTTTTAAAGAAGCTACAACCACAGAAACCTCCTTGAAGAACTTTGGACTGTAAATCAAACTGCTGATTAGATAAAAGGAAACCCATTGTTCAGTCACCTCAGGCTGAGGGAAAGGTATGCATCCACAATAGGCCAAAGCCTCCAGCTGCCGTCCCAGCTGAGTTTGGGGTGGGAGAGCACAGCTCACAGAAGCCAGGTTTACACAGACTCCCCCCAACCGAGGGTGGAGGAGGAGGTTTTGGGTGCATGGCGTAACCTCTGGTGAGAGGCAATAAACACCCATCCTCCGACTACACAAACTGGCCCAGCTGAGGAACCCCCAACACCACAGGGCACATCCACGGGACATCCCCGTGAGAGGCTTTGCCCCACAGGACTGCACGTGACCCAGAGACTGCCCCCTCTCCAGGGGTACATGCCCGGACACGCCTGCCTAGCCTGAGCATATATACCCATGGGATCCTATGCTTTTGGGGGGACCTTCACCACCAAGACCGGCTGGAGAGGATCAGTGGAACATTGTTGGGATCCACGGAGTGGTGATATTTTCCTTATTCTGTCCCTGTCACTCTCTGTCCCCCCACCTATTTTCTACTTCTTTCTTTCTTTCTCTCTCTCATATCTACCATCAAATAAAACCCATATTATTGTCACTGGCATATGGTCTCATTTGCACCTTAATTCAGGCAGAGGAATTTCCAAAGAACCTTAATAATAACAACTGGATCATAACATCCACATGTACTAGCACAGGTAGGATAGTGCAGCAAACGCCTAAGAGTCTTCCTAGCATTCCTCTTCAAACCATTTGAAAGACCTTCAATTTCTAGAGTAAGGTCTCTCTAGGCCTGTTCTAGCCATGTCTCTTATATAATGTAAATGAGAAGGGGTATGAGTAGCAAGACAGGTTCCTCAATGCCTGTTCTGTGGAAAAAAAGGATAGCCAGTAATTCTGCTTCTTGAAGACATGCCTGACACACTAATTTACATAAACCTAAACATGCCAGGGCAGGGTAAAATTGCAAAATGTGGAACACTAGGAGAGTTGTGGACAACAGTTGTGTTCATAATGCTGTTTTGGACAATTTCCAAGGTTACGTGGTTCTCAACTATTTCTAATTTATGGATGGGGTGCCACTGAGTACCCAGAGAAGCACGAAACATAACCACTGGAAGCTGCTTTGTTTTTCCCTGCCCTGTCCCCTACTACCCCGGACTGCAAAATCAGTGCTGTGTGTCCAGTCACTTTCAGCTGTTACATGACAACTGTCACTCAAAGCACACCCTGTTACAAAAATAAAGATACAAGTTTCTCCTTTGGTGAATTGGCGAGGTGCATAGTGACAGTGGTGACAGCACCGTCAGCTACAGTAAGTTCTGCACAGGCTAAGCACTAGGTTTGAGCTGGGCAAGGGGTTCCCGGAGTCACGGAAAACTGCATAACACCTGAGAGACCTGTCAGGACCGCCAGGAAACAGCTAAGTCCCAAGAGTTCTTGCAAGCAAGGCTGCAGTGGAGAAAGGAATAGCCAGGGGCAAGCAATCATGGGAGACTTAAATGGGTCCAGTGAGCACAAGTGACTGGGAGTGTGAGAAACAGGACATGTGGCGTCAGAAGGACATGGCAGTGTGGCAGTTCATGAGGAAGGGCACAGAGGAGGAGCTACTCCATCATGCTGAGTGGTCAACACGCAGCAACCTTTTTTCAGTGACAAAATTGGTGTCTACCTGTTGCAACTGCTGGGCTGAGGATGAAACCCAGACAGAGAGGCCACAGCCTCCTCTGGCAGATGCCTACACCCAAACAGACCTCCTTAAGTCTCAGAGAGCTATCCAAACCTGCAGCTGCAGGGAACTCCAGGATCAGAGAGCCCTCCTAGAACACAAAGGCAGAGTTGAGAGCCACGGGTGCAAGTGTGCCAAGACAGACAAGCTTCATTGCATAAAGTGCTGACTAGGCAGCGTACCATCTGGGAATCTGAGCAGGAGATTGACGCCAGTATTAAGCTCTCACACAGGAAGGGTGATAACCATGCCTTAAATCCTTGGGACCTGAGGGTAAGTGAGCATCCCAACCAAGCCAGTAGGCTCAGCTAATTCACAAGGCAAGGGAGAACAGACTCTTGTCTCAGCTCAGAGCAGGAGAAAAAATGTTCCCTGTGCTACCAATGCATCCCTAAAAAATAGATATGATGTTCTGGAGCTAGAAGGAAAAGAATCTGTGATAGGTAGTTAAGATCCAGAAGAAGAGAATTCTACTAAATTCGTACAGTCATCTTCAGGGTGACCTAATTATGGCCTTCCAGTACCTGAAGGGCCATACAAGAAAGGTGGAGAGGGACTTTTTACAAGAGCATGTAGTGTGACAGGACACGGTAGGGATGGGACTAGGTTTAGATTTGATGCTAGGAAGGAAGTCTTTACTGTGAGGGTGGTGAAAACTTGTTGCCGAGAGAAGTTGTGGATGCCTCCTCCCTTGGAAGTATTTAAGGTTGGGTTTGGATGGGGCTCTCAGCAAGCCAGTCTAGTGAAAAATGTCCCTGCTCCTGTCAAGGGAGTTAAAATGAGATGATCTTTAAAGTCCCTTCCAACACAAATCATTCTATGCTATGATCCTATTCTTCGCTGTCTTTACATGTAAATCCACATCTACAAACCCCATAATTACTTTTACAATACCTTTTCTGTATTACAAAAATTTCTTTTGAGTCCAGGAAGACATTTCTAATAAAATTATTTCAGAATTTCAGATACATACATTCATATTTCACATTCAAAACCTTATCTGCATTGAAATTTCATTCCACTCACATCCTCTCTTACACAAAGATATCATTTTATTGTGAACAGACAGATTCTTTTCAGTACCTTCAATAAGACAATGTATATAAGAGAAAGTACTACAAACACTGGAAAAAAACTTCAAATAGAAGGGCTGCCTACATGTAGGGTACATCTATAACCTCTAAAGAGGGATACATTATCACACAGCTACAGACTCAGAACTCTGCAGAAAATCAATTATCTTTTATTTCACTAACATGGATGATTTAAAAACTCTGCTCCTACCTGCCCCTCTGTTAGTATAAGCAGAGAAATAGCAAATTTACAGCAAGTTATTTTGTATTCAGGATCTTCCTCTCTTACGTCTTCCTGCAGAAAATAAAACTTGGATCTGCCTCCCTCTATCAACTACAAACAATTCTCAATTCATTGGAAAAGACATATTTCTAAATGTACCAGATGGGCAACAGAAGACTGGATAGTTTCTTGAATTCTTATTCTCCAACTCCCCAACTTCTGGCACACAGCATATTAGAGATAGTTTGCCAAATCAACAGATTATTTTAGAACACCGAAGAAAACATATTTGACCTAAATTTGCATCTGTTAACAAAATTCTTTAAAATTACTGGAATAACTTTATAGGCAGATATGCCTGGGGGTGGGGAGGTGAGGGGAGGGGAGTGTTTTCTTAGGTTTACTTTGTCTATTTTTCCATGAAGATTCTTTGCAATACAGACTAACAAACTGACATGAGTAAATTTGCTGTACCATCACTTCAAAAGAAAACACACATAAATATCTAAGAGACTATGAAGGTACTGTTATTTCTAAAGCCTCAAGTTAATTTTGGTCTTACTAGTTATTTTCTCAACTTGCTGTTTAATCCTCCAAAGGCCTGAATAATAGGGAACTTAAAAATTCAATCTTTTTCTTTCACCACCTGCATGTAGGGAAAAGTAGATCGTCTCACTGTTTCCCACTAGACTAACTGCACAGACACAAGCAATTTCAAGTGCATTTCCCAGGCTTCCAGAGAAGCCTGGTTTTCCCGGCAGTCACCTCATCCTGTGTTTCAGCCTTTCAAACCACTTGATTGTAGCAACCTGTAAAGCTAACTCTTCTGTACATAAATGCTTTCCTCTTCTTCAAAAAGAGGCAAAAATATTTTCTTAACAGTCTTCCACATTGCCCTGATGCATGTTAAGGCTGGCACTCCAGAGTCACAAGGAAATGATTGTTCCCTAACGTTTAACCCTGAAAGACACTGATTTAGGGGTGAAAAGTGGTATTGTGGGTTTTTTTGGTGGGTGGGGTTTTTTTCCTGTACAGCTGTCAATACATAAATAAATTTGCCATACAGGATTAAAAATGTTTTCTTTAGCCTCATAAATAAAACATTAATTAAAATTAATTTTTCTATACTGGTCTCACACTCTGTATGCTGCAACTTCTCTTTAAGATGTAACCCATCAGATTACAGGGCTGGGAGAAAAGGCATCTCTCAATGCTTTGTATAGTGCAGGATGTAATTTCTGGTACAGGAATGCAGTTTATTTATTGAACTATTTGTTCAAGTATCATTTCCTCTTTGTGACTAGGATAGCATTAGGCTTCAGCTAAAAATTTCAAAGTTGAAGTGTATCTGGAGAGAAGCAAAGGGAATACCTCTGATATTAAGGGTTCACAGTAGCCTTGGGAATCACGTTAAAATGCCATAAAAGGACAGTGGATGTCCTCGCTACTAAAAAGCTACAGAATTTATTGACTACTACCAACAATAAAAGCAGAGTTAAGCCTAACTCTAGCCTACGTTTGCTGCACATATAGCAGCAATTTGGTATTTTCAGGCTACACTCGCGCCATGACCGCTTCAGCAGCCATGAATAATACATTCCAAACCACGCTCTTGTACAAAGACTTCTGTATACCCCAAAACACACAACCATTAAAGGACATGTCTCAAAACACACATCACTTCGAACAGTAGATAAACTGACAGAGAAGTAGTCAAATGCAGATTTGTAAATAAAAAACCCACCCTGTCTGGCTCAAAGAGGCCCGATAAGAGAAGGTGCTGGACACCAGGAGCATACAGGGAAACATGCATGTCTCCTGGCTTCCTGTGTTTAACTAAATTTTCCTTGAAAAATTTCTGCGATATTTTATCTTTCATTTAAACATCAAATATTAAGCACACACATACATATGCATGTAATTCTACTTGGAGAACTGGATGCTCTCCCATATAACGGGTCTCACTCTGTCACCCAGACTGCAATTCATTAGGTAATTTGAAAACATTTTAAATCTGAAGCTTAGTTTTTCATTTTCTGATCAGCTCTTTAGAAAATTAAATACTTTGGTCAATACATTTGATTACCTCTATGCCAGAAACGGCTCAAATATTTTACATGGAAGTCCTGTCATATTTCATGTATGCTGGTATTTGAAAACTAAATCTGAAAACTAACCAAATACAACCTTTGTATGTAAAAATACCACCTTTAAAAATAAATGCATATTTGTTCTCAAGGCATCTGCACTTCATGATTTAGCCCAATCCATCTCAGAAGGAAACACTTAATGGTATATCAACACTTCAAGAAGAATAGAGGAATTATCACCACTCACTTGCCACAACCACAGGAATCTGAGAAACACACAGTTATTTTAGAATTTGGCATCTGTCATCATCCTGCACTTCTGGGGACTAATACTTATATTTTTTTTATAAACTAAATGAAAGCAATTCTTTCCACAGAAGTCCACTGCTTCCACACTCTATTCTTTCGATATATAACAGAAAAAGGAAGAACTGGAGATTTTGACACATTTTGCTACTCTTAGAAAAACTAGTAAAATACCTCCTATTTGGTTCTATTATAGACACCCATCAGAACAATGAGAAAGTGAGCAGTACATTCTTACCAGGAGAAAAACAGACACAAGGGAGAAGAGTAGGCTTGCAGTTGTCAAGAGAAAAATTTTCCATGGTTGCAACAGCAGAGAGGAAAAGAGAAAGGGAAAGGCACTTATGCCAACAAACTGAGCTCTCAAATAGTACTGAGTTTATTACAGAATAAACAGCACTATTTCTTACTTCATCCAGCAGGAACAGACAGAGACTCTAATTTGGTTTTTTCAATTCTGCAGAGGTTTTAGAACTACTGGAAGACAATATGTCCCCAGTAAACAAGCTTGTGACCTCAGAACTATTTTTTGTGTGTAACACTAGTCAGAGAAGCTATCCAAATTGTGATAAGTCTGAGAACACGCACATGGTAATAGTTTGAACAAGTTTCTACCCCCTGCCATTTCTCTGAAGGGTGTTAAAAAAAACCCCAACCTCTAGAAAACAGAGATTCATAGTCTACTGGGATAGCGTATCATATGCCTCAGAAGAACAAGTGCTCTTTCAGCAGGTCTCTGTAGCCTTAGCTCAGGGCCACGCCATTTCAGACAGACAAGTAGCTCCCTGACTTCAGCTGCCTATTTATGTACATGAGCTATGGAATTTGCCAACAGCAGCACTCAAATCCCCTTTCGCTGCTTTTAAGTCTTCTGCATTGAGAACTTGTGTTGCAAACAGTTAATACTTTTAACAGTTCAGTCCAGGACAAAAAGATGATTCTTTCTCTGTTGTGTGTTACTGTGACAGTTTAAGGCCAGTGTTTTTCAAGAAAGACTATCAATCCACTTGTACCAGGAACAGATCAGTGACAACCAGGCCAATTTATCACACTAGATGCTGTGTTCATTAAGCAGAAATAACAGATTAACAATTTAAGTACATATTGGGCCACAACAAAAAAACCAAGGAAAATACCAACACCTCAACAACTGGAATGCTTTCTCAGTAAAGCAGAACTTCTCTTTGTGGAGTCATAATTAGCTAGCAGCCCAAATAAAACAATAAACTGAATGACAAAATCTTTGGAATATTTACGTAATTCTTATTTTCAAGTATCTTTTCAATGATGTGTCCTCTTACTTTACTTTGAACTAGTAAGATGAAACTATTCTGTTCTCCTCAATTAGCACGGTTTCTTCTCTCTCAAGTAAGTCACACAACTAAGTTCGATGTCAATGTTATTTCAGTTTCCTCATAGTTGCACACATCTGCCAGCTTGCCAAAGCAGCACCATCAGTAAAACCCCATGTATGCAACACCTGGCTGACAACATTTCATAACTTATAAAAGTCTGACTCACACAGAATGATAGATTTTTAACAAATCAGACAAGTGAACCAAGTCATGTCTATGGACACATAAATACATTTCCCCATGCAGCAGAGGTTACCATCTCCAAAGCAGGACAGCAAAGCCAAGTCCTACTCTACAACAATTTCCCAACAGCTTATTAAAATAAACCAAAACCAGTCTTCATATGAAACAAACTATAACAATAAAATCCAGCAAAATTTACAAGTTCTTGTGAAAACTCTCTTCAGTATAGTGACAGATGACAAAAGTTACTAAAAGTAACATTTGATCTTATGTATTTTGAGAGAATGTAAAATGCCAGACAGCATTGTCTACAAACCAGTCTATGTGAGAGGTACAACTAAATATCACAACCAGATCATAAAAGATCATCTTTTATTGTAAGCAGGGATTTAGAGTAGTAACTTAAACATTACTAGCTGTATAGCTTCTGGAAATTATAGTTTCACTAGGGTCTTTGTACAGTCAATGGTGATTCGCCTCTTAGTTACCTCAATACAATAAGCAAATTGACTTACCATTCTTGCTGACATCCAGTTCCCTGAGATTAATGAGATTTGCAATGGATGCTGGCAATGTGGTTAGATCATTGTCTGGCAAACTCAGCTTGTGTAGAGACTGACAGTTAAAAAGTTGCTATTGAAACAAAGAAAAAAGTGAATGTGATTTTCTCTCAGTTTCCTCTATATAGCTTTTGTTTTTAATCCCTTTAAACTTCTGACCTCATGGCCTGGAGACCAGGTTATTTAGAATTTTCGACTACAAAAAATTTTTAACTAATTTCATTGCAAATTGACTCACATTACAATGCTTACGAAAGCGAAAAACTGCAAATGGTCATAAGGCAGCAGCTATGCTTAATACTTCCTACAAATTCCTTCCAGTATCTCAGAAATTGTGACCTGTAGCTACACACAGACCTGAAAACATTGCAAAATATTTTCTGTCATAGACATGCCATGTGACACCCCAGAGGTAAGGAGAGTTTATCCAAGAAAGAAAAGAAAAAATTGATAGACACATTTTTTAAAGTCAAATAGTTCTGGAACACAGGATTTCAGTAGGTATTCATCTCCTCTAAAAATATAAATTTAATTTTATTATGTCTTCCAATACTTTTTTCCTTTCATGCTTCCTACCTTAAGTACACAAAAATCCAAAAAAGTTGAAAAAAAAAATTGAAAACTGGTGAAAAAAATGGAACTAGTGAAAAAACTGAAATTAGTCTAAGTTTGAGCTAGGGGTATAGAAACCTGTTTAATCTCTTCTGTCTACATGCACTACCATCTTTATCAAATACTAGCTCAGAGCCAGACCTCTTCCTAAATGCCTAGGGTACCTAGAGACTCTTCCTCAAAAGCTTTACAAATTGACAAAGTAGGGCAAATAATCTTAACGTAATAGAAGAAAAACCCTCAAATGATACGTAAGAAACTTACATATAATACAAAATAAATATCTCTAAGGAAGCAGTTGAAAAGATTCATCTGATATATATACTTAAAGCTCTTTCCCTAGAAAGAGGAATCATTAGAAATTTCTCTGGTAACTCAGGTCAAAGCACACATAGGACAAGGGATTACAAGATCCCTATAGGAAAATGGAAGGGGAAGGGAGTTTTGGATCATGTTGACTTTGCGCTTGTTCCTTTTGTTGTTCTTTTTTAGTGTTGACATATTCATAATTACTAGTAGTAAATGCAAGAAGTCACATAATTAAAGACTATTTTACTGCAGAATTCTGATTTCTTCCAAACATCAGAGGGAGAGAGAAGAATAAAACTGTTACAGTTTGAGCTTTTCAGCTCAAATGCACACCGTGGTACCTGGAGTAAACAGGGTATTTTTTCAGATGTGATTTAGCATGTAAGATGAAGGAGGATGAAAGCATTTTAAATGCCAAGTCAGTTTTGAAGCTGAGACTACACATTTCATGTAAAGTCAATTCCTTCTTTACCACAACCTTTCTCTCCACCTCAGTTTGTTCATGCTGTGCCCTCAACCAGTCAGCTAAATTAAGGAGCTATATTGTAAGAACTGAGTTTTGAAATAAGCTGGAATTCTGAAAAGATTCAGGGCAATTAAAAAAATCCAAGAGCCACACACACTGATGGGTAATTTCAGTGATCAGGTTGACAAGCAGCCCCAAACCAGATGTGTTGCGGCATACAAAGGCCAGATCACAAAACACTGTTGGGGCAAAGAGGAAAGGTGAGAGTGAGAATGTCTTAACAGGGTTTCAGAAAGCTAGAGAGGGCCTGATAAGTATCACACCCTTTATATTTGAAATGGCTTAATTAAAAGCCTTTTTCAGAGTTGGAAGACTAAATAAAAGGGAAAAGGAATACACAGCTTGAAACTCTGGCTCCATATTGGCTAGGATCATTTCAAATATTACAGGCCTTCCCCTACAGTTCTTCTATGAAAGTTTAATTACCAAAATTTTGGTCAAATGAATAAAAATCACTGACTATATCTTCACTACCCCTAATCTCTCTGCTTGTGTTCTTTACTGTATTTGAATTTATATATGGGGGTGTTTTCTTTTAAAAATTGAAAGGGTAGCAAAAAATAATGACCAAAATTACTTAAAAGCTGGAAAAAATCTTTAGCTTCTCAGAAACACGCCTTTAAGTATGACTTATTCTAATACAGAAACACATTAATTTGAAGCAGGTGTAGGCTATTACATGTCCCTGCAGTGAAGAAAAAAAACCCCAAAACCCAAAAAAGAACAAAACATAAATGTTCAAGCAAGCTTTCTAATCACATGGATAATTAAACCTCAGACTAGACCAAGGCAAGTTGTAGCCTGCCCACTTCTCAGTGCACAGAAATAGATTTATTAGCCAGTCTTTTCTGCTTTCTCTCTTGGGCCAGATGCGTTGCTCGAGCAGTTTCATTCCAATTCATGCAACAAAACAGTCAAGCTGGAATGCATAAACTTTCAGTCTACCAAGGCTGCTTCATGGCAAACTATGGCCCAAAAGCTGAAGCTAGACACTACAATGCTGGTGAAGTAAAGATGTAGGTAGTAAGTGTACCTAAATGGAAAACCATCCAACATACCTTTGGAAGCTCTTCAATCTGATTAGCATCTAAATACAGTTCTTCCAAGGTCTTTTCAAAAGTAAAAATCTCCTTAGGCACCTGTTCCAGGCTGCAGTGAGAATAATCAAGTGTAGTCACAGTTTCCTCCTCTCCACGCAGACAGCGGCATGGCACCAGCCGCAAAAACAAATTCCGCTTTGTTGTCATTTTCAGGCACTGTAAAATGGAAATCGGTCAATTTAAAAACCAAGACAACCTCAGAAATACTCACATGTGCAGTTTCTCAAACTTACACCAGCTGCTAAATACTGAAAAGTAGCAGCATATATATGTACTTGCACATATATTTGTATACACATGAGACACAGCGAGGAGCATGTATTTATTTTCTTTTAAATACAACAGATCTCTGATGACATTAAATGGAATTAACACACCTACAGATACCAGAAGATGAAGCCAAAGTTTAGCATACAACTTGTCACCAGTTACACAGCCTTACACTGCAGAGAGTCAGAAAACTTTGAAACAGCATTTCTAAACTGTCAATTGTGTCTTTACAACATACCTTATCTCACCTTTACAAAGGTCAGTGGGCTATTTTTGTTTAGCACAATAAAATCCACCCTACAGAGAATCTACAGAGAATTAAAATGTGGCTATAGAAAATCTAATCAGGTTTCTTCTTGTACATGTAAATTCACATACCCTAATTTCAAATGCCTCATATAATGATGGGATACAATTTAAAAAGCCAGTTTCTACCAACTGTTCTATCTGCAGTTTAAAAGGAAAGGTTTCCAAGTGCAGAGATAACAAAGTGACCTCTTTTTGCAACTTCATTTGCAAAACTTCAACATATCTTGCTGTGCACACTGGAACAAGGAAACTTCACCTTGCTATGGGAATGTATCTTTCTTCCTGTAAACTCATTGTTACAACAGTTCCCTCTATTCTCTATGACTTCTACAATATTCCTATTCAGCCTGAGAAGGCAAACCCTAAATGGTGCTGACTACCTAATTACTGACAGCATACACCAATCATACTCCTGCCTCTTTTCTCCTCAGCAACAGCACACGTTTAGGTCTCTTTCTCTAATTAGCAACGGATTTTCACAAAATCTTCAGAATGTCACCCCAGGTTTCAAGTTCATCTGAAATTAGATGACAGACTCAGTTTTTCAAGAAGGACCAACATATGCAGACCAACAACACGATCATGTCAGCTTCATTTCCTCAGGAAATTGGCCTAAAAATACATACTTGTCCAAAACAGTACTGAGTGTTTATTTTCTCAATCAAACTGCCAACACTCCAAATGAAAATATGCCTTTTTAATCTCCTTTTTTTTTTTTTAAATGCTGAAATTATATTTCAACTTCTGGACTGGTGACAGGAAACTTTCTCCTTCAAGCACCAAAAAAGTCTTTCAGACACATTTAGCAGGCTGCACTTCAACTTTCAGACAGTATGTTAATAATACAGGCAGAACATAAAATACCATGCCCACGGCACTATGTAAAGTCACAAGCTGCAAGACCCCTTTTGTCACTAAGACACAAAAAGAAGTAATGTGCTTGGATTTTCCTCTTCGTGCAGCTTAGCTTGCCAAATACTTCACAGTATGTGTAATTCATATGGCAACAGACCAAGGGACTGCTATACTTCAGTGTTTTCATTAACCAGAAGTAGAATTTATCACTCAGGCTTGAACAGTCAGATTCTACATCCATCCATTAAAAAAATGGAAGAAAACTCTTCATTAGCATAGTAGGATGTCAAAACCTCATTTTTTAACAATGCTTCCACCATGTTGCTAGAATTTGGTTACAATGTTGATTATCAGAACACAGTATTTCCAGTAAAACTCTAGCCATATTATTTAAATAAAAAATGATCTAAGAATTAAAAAAATATTTAACTATATTGCAATACAAAGAGTTTGGAGACTGCAAATTTCACACTGGGGATGTCCACAAAATGGGAAAGTGAGCAAAACAGATAGCATAACCTCCTCCTGCCTCTTTCACAGGAACAGGCTCAAGAATGACATCCTCCAGCCACCCACAGACAGATGCCAAAGATGCCATGGAAGCTGAAGTGCTCACTGGGTCAAAGTTACCCATGCCTTCTCCAAGCCGCTGATGTTGCACGTGAAAACACAAGTTGAATTACCTAGCCAACACCTAAAAACAAAAAGCCTTTGACAAAAAAGAAATTTTGTCTCATTTTGCTAGTAGTTCAGAGAATGGCAAAGCTGTGGAAAAACACGACACTTTAGAAAGAAGCATCAACAGCTGTCTCTTTAAACAGGAGTACAAACAGAAGAACATGTGTCATGGAAATGAGCACTTGAAGCAGAGATTGTACATGTGAATTGATTACCAGAAGTCTGGCAGGGAAAGGCACACCTATTTCCCACCATCTGCAGCTGTCAATGAGTCCACTTTATCCAGTCATTTCAACTTCTGAGAATTATATTTTGAAAGCAGAATACTAAAAAGTTTACTACAGCTTCATATAAATAACAAAAAAAGATACTACTTGTCATTCGAATCACTCAAAAAGCACATTCATTACACTTTTTACCCCTCTCCTTCAGTGGCTGTTCTCCTCACATGGAGTCCTACTTGTCCATGTCTCTAGAGCTTCTGAAGCAACAAAACTTAAAAGGCCTAACAATGCAAAAACCACACCTACCTAGCTTTCCTAACTTACTCCTTTATTTTGTAAGAGAGATCTTGAGCTTTTAGAAGGTGTGGGGGAAGAAGGATCTGGTAAAAGATCATATGCATCCACAGCACTGTAAATGGATTAGTAAACAAATAGCTGTACAATATCACAGTGCTGGGTCTTAGCTCCTTCAGTCACCATGTCCCTTAAAGTACCTCAACTCACAGCTCACACCTTAAGCCAAAATAGTCAAAACTCATATTTAAGTATCAAATAAACAACCATCACCCCAAAGCACTGGTTTGACCAACCTGGGCATATATCTAATTGTAACTCTTCAAAACCCAGAATGAACCTAAAAAGCTGCATTTCAGTGAAGGCAGGAAATGGCAGTGTGATTTAATTGAAAATCATTTTATGTTTGTTCAAATTTTATTTCTACACATACAGGAAGAACTGTTTAACACTCATGTTCTACAACAGAGATGGCTGCCAATACTAGGAAATGGGTGCGTCAAGATAGTGGCAGGAAATATTCCCCACTGCCACTACTCTACAATACACATTTTATAAACCAACAGTCAGACGTACACACCACTTCTTATCCGTCTCTGTCTACCCATCTTGTGGTCAGTTGCCCAAGCAGAAAAATTGTAATGGATGAAAGGAATCAGAAATCAGAGAATCCACTGTTAGAACTACCAAAGACAGGAAAATGTGATTTCACACACAACATGCGCTCCAAATAGGAATTTCTCCATGTTTAGTTTAAGTAAATACACAGAATGTAGAAAGGAACACAAAGGATAGAAATTTTTGCCTGCCCATAAAACAGGCAAGTCTAGCAGCCAGAAAAATCTTCATTTCCTAATATACCACAACATCAGACCACCTGAAGTACCAAATCCAACAACGTAAAATTGTTTTGCAGACCTACAACGTTGTGATGGCTTATTTTTCTCCACCACTTAACAACTCCAATTCTTCATGGGGCAGATATAATAAAGAACTCAAAGGAAAAATAAGAAAAAACCTGAAACACAAATAAAACTCCCTTGTTCCCTAAACCATTAGAGCCTTGACACAAGTTGACCTGAGGTTCAGTGTTCACAGCCAACAGGAAAATTATGACCTTGATATAGTTCTTGAGTTGTTTTGGTTTTTTTTCACTTCTTGAAGGAACATGAAGTGAAAAACATCACTCTGCACAGGCTGCAGGCGGATATCTGCACCACCTTGGAAAATAGTCTGCAGGGGAATCTCTGCTCTGGTGCCTGAAGCACCTTCTCCCCCTCCTTCACCACCCCTGGTGTCTGCAGGGTTGTCTCGCATATTCTCACTTTTCTTGCCTGGCTATTGTACAGCTGTTTTTAATGCTTCCTTAAATATGTTCTCACAGAGGTGCTACCAAGATTACTGACTGACTCAGATTTGGCCAGTAGTCAGTCCATTTTGGAAATAGCTGGAATTAGTTCCATCCAGCATGGGGGCAGCTTCAGGCAGCTTCTGCATGGGGTGAAGTCACACCTGCAGACTCCCTGCAGAATCCCAGAAGATAAGAGGCTAATGTGTTTGTCTCAAACACCAAGTGCAGGGTGGCTGTGGCACCAACCAAGGACTGCAGGTAACAACAGCCAAGGACTGTTGGCAGTAACAGGCTGTGAGAAAGAACAAGATGTGACTGGACAAGGGGCCAAACAAAGGTAGGACAGCACTTTGCTGGGACAAATGTCCTTATTCTAGGAGATAAACACAACTCAGTACAGCACAAACACAAAAATGAGGTGGAGAAGCAGGCATGGACTGCGGGGGGAACAAGACCACCAAAGCCCTCTGACCCATTTCCACAAAGACCTGGAAGAACAGACTGCGCATGATGACTAATTTGCATAGGAAATTCAAAATTTTTCTCCAAGGCAGGGAACACTTATCTATTAAAAAGGCACCCAAAATCAAGCCCAGGTGCATGGGTGCCCCCGGGCCCTGGACATCCCATTGGCTGGATCAATGCAGGAGCCAGTACTGCTGATCTCTCTTTCTCCCTTCCTCTCTCTCCACCTTTAATTTGTCTCTCTCTTTGTCTCCTTCTTTTCACCCTACCCCTTCATCCAAAACCCACTGCTGTGTACTTACATTAGGAGGTGTAGGACTAACATACCAACTTCCATGTCATGTTTAATTAACTAACAATATTTTATAAGCTTTTGTAGACTCTCTAATTTTAGTTATTCCTTCTGAAAAGCACCTACAAATCTTGGGTTCTCCCTTCCCCTTACAGGTGAGACACCATACCCCAACTACTAAATCCTTGCCACTTACACCCAATACAAACCATGAACAGTAAAACTGAGTAGAATAAAATCAGTGAAGCAGAAAAGAAAAGCATTGGTTTGAAGACCAATGAAAGAAAACAAGATCAACAGCAAGTCTGGATATACACTAAATTTTAATCCAGAAGATACCAGCAGCATTCAGTGAACCATCACCTTCCCTCGAACTCTGATGATTCCCTGCATACTCCCATCACCCAAGTACCTGGCAGTCCAACAGCATGTGTAGACCTGCCAGAATCCCATTGGACATTTTCAGTTTAACCTCAAGTAGAGCTTAGGATCACAGTTTGTCTCCAGTCTATGTTAATTTGCTTTCAAAGCAATAGTTTCACTGTATCATTAGTCCCTTAGATTTCCTGTTTGATGCTAACAGGATGGGATTGCTCATGCTCGAGAAGGCACTGCTTGCCCCTCCCAGCCCTCTCAAAAGGATGTTACAGCAGCAGCAGTTGAAAACGAAACCAGCTATCAACCGTTTATACAGAAAGGCAAGACGAAATAGGCACACAAAATACACAGTGAAGCACTTTTTAGTCCACCCCACTACCTACAAACTAGTGCAGAATTATGGAGCTGAGCACATGTAAACACAGGAAAGAGCAAGATTGTATTCGGGAGTATGTAACCTAACATGCTGCCTGCAAATACAAAAAGGCTTAATTGGCCAACTGACAGAAGTCCCAACATACTCATGTCGAAACAAAGAATTATGAAAAAACCTGTAAGGGTTTTTCTCTGCCTAAAGCAGCAACAAGCACCACAGAAGACACCAAAACACAGGCTTTTTGGTTTCTCGATGGGAGATGCTATATTGTGAAAAGTAACACCACAATTTACATGAACGCCTTCCAGTTAAAAACAGCACTAATCCTCATGAATTTGGGAGAACTATAAACAACATAGTACTTCTAGAAGGAACACAAAACATCCTAGGTTTTTACACTAAATGAAGCACAGAATTATTCACTCTTTAAACTCAAAGTACTTGGCCACCTCTTAGTCATCAGCAAATCATGGGGGGAAAAAAAGTGTGTAGGACGTGGCACTAAGGATTGGTACAGACTTCCCCTAAGATCAATCCAGTCCTCTTGGGCAGGAAAGGTGAACTCTTAAAATAACAAACTGCAACCACCATTTTGCAAACCCCAGCTTGAAAGTGTATTTCTTTCCAATCCTTTTTCTTGACATCTTTTAGAAAGGAAAGGACAGTTCAAACCTGATGGCCACTGACAAGGACCTGAAACATGCAAAGACAGCCTACACTGTGGAGAAACTGCGTCTTTTTAACTATCACTGGCATTCTCTGACTGAGGTGGTGAAGCCTCATTTGGTGACAAAGCCAACTTAAGGTATTTTCACTTCTTTCTTCCTTCCTTATCACCCAAGCTATTTCTTTGTGTGTCTTCTTGGGAAAAAAAAAATCCCCAAACTGGACCGGTTATGTCATACATTTCACTGAATGAGACTGGCAAACATGTCAGTACAAATGAACCACAGTACTGCACTCTGGAGAACAAACAAGTGGACACCATTTTAATGTGAAGCTATAGTCCAAGGCTCCCCAGTTCTGGCATAAAAACAACGCTCAAATGCATCCATGGCCGCATGTCCTCATGCAGGCAAGGAACACCAAAAAGCAGGCTGTGCTTGCTCACAGACAGCATTCAGAGAAAAAGAAATAAAAGGCGTTACTCTTGAAGCAACAATAGTGAATGGTAACAACAGGAGGAAGAACATGTTAGTAAATACAGTGAATAGCCAATTGTTAAATAAAAAAATATTAAGGATGTTTGCTAAATTTTTCTGAGACAACTAAGGGAACAGAGAACGCAGAAATCAGGGGTTTTTTACTGATCCAGCATACCAGAATATAACCAACCCAGCCACTCTCTACTCCTAACCTGCCAAAGTATCAAGTTCGAAGTTCCTCTTAGGGTTAACCACTTTGCAAGTTCTCAGTGCCTCTATATATTAAAGCAACAAAAAAAACCCCAACCCAAACCATCCACCCATCTCCAAGGGCCAAGGTAGCAAGATAATTTCAGTTAACTCCCAGAAAAGCAATGTCAGGTATGAATTCCGGAGACATCTACTTAAATTATCTCTTTCTTGCATTCTATAAATAAATTCTAACCAGAATTCAATTTACTATTTCTATTGTGTTTTGCTTTAAAATAATCAGAAATCCTTAACACAAGTAGAATGTCAAGCTTCTCATCAAACCATATTATAAAACCTCTTTACTTGTTGCAGTTGCAGTGGTGTTACCTGTATTAATAACATTTTCTTGGTTCAACAACAGCATTTTCCTGTTTTACTGGAACTAAAGAATCTCTAACTAGGTATTTGCTGTAACAGATATTTTTTAGCTGAAAAGTTCATCTAAACTGCCTACGCTAAAACAAACCTCAAGAGTTAATTTTGACAAGTAAAACCCACCCTAAGCATATAAAAAGAACTCTTCAGAATAATTAATTCTATTTACTTTCTGCAACAAAGGAGTCAGCAGTACTTTGCGTTATCATGGGAAAAGCTTAACAATGACAAAACCAGAATGACTTTGTCAAAACAGAAGTATTATTTTTAAACTGAGAAGAAAAAAATCTCCAGCAAATAACCTACGTAATAAAATATTCTGTATCAAATGCAGCCTTTATTCGAAATGCAGTAATACTCAATATCCTTATAAGCCTAGAGCAAGACATCAGTAAGTCAGAGGTATATGGGAGTATAGATCTGTAATTCAATCACCCTAATATTTTTTGGAGAGACAACATGACCCAGCATACAGTCCAAGAACTTCCTGCAGATCATTGAAGGTAACTTTTTGACACAAGTGGCAGAAGAGCCAGCAAGGAAAGGTGTGTTGTTGGACCTTGTACAAACAAACCAGGAAGGACTGAGAATGTCAAGGCTGGAGGCAGCCTTGGTTGTAGCAACCAGAAGATGGTGGAACTCAAAATGATCCTGTGTAGAGGAAGCAAAGGAGCAAGTAGGACTAGAACCCTAAATTTCGAGAGAGCTAACTTCAGCCTGGTTCAAAGACCTGAATCTCATGGGTTAGGGCTCTAGAAGAGAAGGGAGTCCAAGTAAGCTGGTCAATATTCAACCATCATTTCCTCCAAGCTCAAGACCAGTGCATTCCCATGAACCACAAAGTAAGCAAAGGGGGCAGGAGACCTTTACGGATGAGCAGGGAGTTTCTAAGAAATCTCAAATAGAAGAAAGAAACTTACGGAATGTGGAAAAAAGGGACAGGCCACATGGGAGTATGACAGGAACACGGTCACAGAATGCAGGGATGCAACAAGGAAGGCCAAGACCCACTGCAGGTTGAGTCTGTAATGGAATATCAAGGACTACAAGCAGGGCTTCTACAAGTACATCATCAGCAAAAGGAATACCAGGGAAAATGTGGGGTCACTGATGAGTCAGATGGATGTCCTGGTGATGGAAGACAGAAAAGGCAGAATTGCTGAATGCCTTCTTTGCTTCAGTGTTAACTGCTGAGGCCAGCCGTCAGGAATCCTAGACCTTGGGGCAAGGAGAGAAAGGCTGGAGAAAGGAAGACCTTCCCCTGGTCATTGAGGATTCAACTAGATAGGCTTAACATTCATAAATCCAGGGGCTTTGATGGGATGTACACACAGGTGCTGAGGGAGCCAGCAGATGATGTTGCTAAGCCACTCTCCATCATTCTTGAAAAGCCATGGAGAGGTGCCCAGTGAGTGGATGAAGGACAATGTTACTCTCACCTTCAAAAAGAGCACAAAGGACCCCAGGAACTACCAGCGAGTCAGCCTCACCTCCATCCCTGGAAAGGTGATGAAACAGAACATTCTGGAGGTCATCACCAAGCACGTAGAAGAAGAGAAGGTCATCAGGAGCAGTCAGCCTGCTCTGACAGCCTTCTGTGACAGCAGGGCAGGATGGGTAGATGAGGGGGGAGCAGTGGATGTTGTCTGCCTCCACTCCAGCTTTGGACACCGTGTCCCATAACACCCTCATAGGTAAGCTCAGGAAATGGGGTTTAGATGAATGGACGGTGAGGCGGATCAAGGACTGGCTGAATGGCAGAGCTCAGAGGGTCAGATCAGGGGAGCAGAATCCAGCTGGAGGCCTGCAGTCAGTGGTGTTCCCCGGGGATCAATACTGGGTCCAGTCTCACTCAGCTCGTTTATCACGGACCTGGATGAAGGGATACACGGTTCCCTCAGCAGGTTTGCTGAGGATACAAACTGGGGGAGTGGCTGAGACACCTGAAGGCTCTGCTGCCTTTCGGCTGGACCGTGGTAGGCTGGAGAGCTGGACGGAGAGAATCCCAGTGAGGTTCAACAAGGGCACGTGCAGGGTCCTGCCCCGGGGCGGAACAACCCCAAGTACAGCACAGGCTGGGGCTGCCCCACTGAAGAGCAGCTCTGCGGAGAAGGACCTGGGAGTCTTGGTGGATCACAAGGTGACACTGAGCCGGCAGTGTGTCCTCGTGGCCAGGAGGCCCAGTGGGATCCTGGGGTGCGTCGGGAAGAGTGTGGCCAGCAGGTCAAGGGAGCTGATCCTCTCCCTCTGCTGGGCCCTGGTGAGGCCACATCTGGAGTGCTGTGTCCAGTTCTGGGCTCCGCAGTACAAGAGAGAAATGGAGCTTCTGGAGTGTCCAGTGAAGGGTCACAAAGATGATGAGGGGTCTGGAGCATCTCTCTTATGAGGAGAGACTGAGAGAGCTGGGCCTGTTTAGTCTAGAGAAGAGAAGACTGAGAGGGGATCTCATCAATGCATATATATAAATATCTCAGAGGTGGGTGCCAAGAGGATGGTGCCAGACTTTTCAGTGGTGCCCAGACATTGGATGAGAAGCAATGGTCATAAACTACAACATAAGAAA
This sequence comes from Rhagologus leucostigma, assembly GCA_013397725.1. NCBI lineage: Eukaryota > Metazoa > Chordata > Aves > Passeriformes > Rhagologus > Rhagologus leucostigma. The sequence continues at coordinate 225,309 of VZTD01003258.1, read as the reverse complement.
TTTCACCTCAAGATGAGGAAGAATTTCTTTATGTTGAGGGTGGCACAGCACTGGAACACACTGTCCAAGGAGGTCATGGAGTCTCCCTCTCTGGAGACGTTCAAAACACAGATAGACCTGTTCCTTTGTAATCTGCTCTAGGTGACCCTGCCTTGGAAGAGGTGATCTCCACGGGTCCCTCTGTGAATTTAAGGCAAGATCTATTATAGCAATATCCTTACAAAAAAAGGGATGGAAAAATTACAGATTAAGTTTACAGAAAAAAATTGAATATTAAAATGTTCAGATAACCAAGCAACTGTACTTTTTACTCTTTTTTTTAATATTTATATTGACTTTTCATATTAACACTACACAGCAACACACACACTGTCATAACACAATTGCAGCCCAGGTAGTTGCAAGTATGTTCTCACACATTTTCTTTTGCTCTTTTTCTGAGACAGCCCTAGAAAATAACTTCCATCTGGACAGTAAATCTATCCAAGTAAGTGCCAGTATAACACTTCCTCTGAAGAATGGTTTCTAATTGGATACCATTAACAACGCTGCTGAGATTAGCATGAGATCTGAGCTTCATTTCTGATGTTTTACTTGATTGCATATTCTTTGGGTGTGTATTTGTCGTGTTACTAAGAAAACTTTAAGAGGGAGGAATAAATTGATTCTTAAAGCTACTGTGTTTGAATCTCATCCACTTTTCTTCCTCAGATCAAAAAAAAAAGCACCATATACATGCAGTGATTTTTACCATGGCAAACTGAAGTCTAAAGAAAACTGCAGGAGTCCCACAAACCTTCATGGAATACGCAAAAACCCAAGGTTTTTTAAAAGCCGTGACATTGATTTCAACACTGATGTTTTCAGACAGCTATAGAATTCCTTTACATTGTGGAACTGACACAGTTCAGATTTAATTTTTCTCATTTTTAAGTTAATACATAGCCAGGAATATGAAATACTGATCCCAACAGGATACTGAAGTGCACTCCATCCCCCACTAGCAACATCTCCTTTTTTTTAAATATGCAGTAGAAATAATTACAGCTACTATACACCTAGTAATCACAGCTATTTGGAACAGCTAACTGGAACTAAGCTATTTCAGAACTGCTTTGCTTTCCAAATCCACTAATTTCTACATTAAATAACCTCACTTTCTTTCATTGCTACTGTGAAAAAGATCCATGGAAACAAATTCCTGACTTTCTGTACAAAGAAAACAACAAAAATGAAATACACATAGCAACCAGACTAAAAGATGGTAAGCTCCTGGCAGAGATAAAAAAACATAATAAGCATAAAGCTTATGCTTCAGGTTTAGTTCTTTGAGGGATTACGTTTGGATCTACTGTACGAGAAAATACAGTATATTGCATACCATCAACATCTATTTCAGCAGAAAGGAAGAGATACTGTCTTAATTCCTCTAGTTATACCACCACAGTCAAAAGAGATGAACCAGCACAGGGGAAGTGAAGGCAAGAGGCATTGCTAGTCATTTGCCCATAGGAAGCAACAAACCTTACGCTGCAGCAAGCACAGCTGAGGCAATGCGGCAACAACACGGATTATTAGCTCAGCGGAGAATGCCAAAGCACACAAAGCCTACAGCATTGTAGGCTACACAAAAGGTTGGAAAACACAAGCATGTGCACATGCTTCTATCTACTTAAGCATTTGCTGTTTATAGAAATGCCAGATAAAATATGCAGAAGATTTTGTATCCTTTGAACCAATATTTTATAGTCTCAAAATTACAGTCATTGAGGAGTCAATATTTATTAGCATTTCCACAATCTGAGCAGCACTATTAATAAAATCAGAGCAGATGGAAGCTGCTGTCATATGTTGTTGGGGTTTTTTTTCTGGAGCAAGAAGGGGACTAGGCAGTAACAGTTTCTCTGGAGGAATTCATACAGAAATTCTGACGACTAAATATTCTATTGGGTACTCTTTTTATTCATGAAAAATACTTGCCTCTACAAACCGTTACAATATGAGGCAAAAGCAAGTTAGTGCCATCTGCACTGGCACAATTTAATATAGAAAAAAGCTGATTCTGAACATGTGTTGCTTTTCCATAGAGCTTTGAAAGCAAATCAAACTTTGTCTTGTTAACACTTTGCACATTTTTATATATGCTCTCTAGCTAAAAAACGTTGACACGCCAGTAAGAGAGAAATTATATGATACAACGCATGTCTAGGCTTTATAGCAGCAAACCAGAAAGGACACTAAGACACCCAAGAAAAATTTTAAGCATTTTTTCAAGTACCTTTTATCCACATTCTCAAAAAAAATATCTTTATCATTTCGAAGAAATGAAGGAAAAAAATAAATTACAAAACCCAGTATCCTAAAGTTCTCAAGCCAAAACACTTAGTAATGGCCACTGAGAGTTATTTTCCATTACCATATATTCTCCTTTCTAAATATGCACACAAATACATGTAATTAAGTAATTTACTTGGGTCTTCAACAGACATGCAGAGCTAAAAAAACTGCCTTCAGAGTAACATGAGAGATTATGCAGAATAAAATTCAAGTGCTTTGAAGGCAATTATAACAAAATACAAATAAATAAGATGATTTCTATTTTAAAACACTAGGCAGTTTGTCCAGAGGAAAGAAAAATAATGTACTTACCACTGTGTTACTTTTTTCTCCCGGCTGCTTCTTCCCTGAGCTTTCAAAGACAACATTCTGTTTAGGACAAAGGGACAAATTTTAGTCAACCTTATCACTACTAGATAAGAACAAACTAATATTTAATTGTATTGGATATTTATTTGGCTTTCATAGTTTTGGTTTTGTTAAATGAAAAGCTGTACGTGTGTGTGAACAACAGCCTGAATATTTGAGAGTACTTGAAAGACTTCCAAGACAGCAAAACTGCATATATACTTTCAAAGGAGATAATTCTTTTGTGTACAAAACATTGCCTTTTATCCTACTTTTATTTTAAAGTACTCTGTCTACAAAGTTGTTTCATTTTTACTCCTTTTATAGTTACTGTATTAAAATATTAACTATCACACAGATATTTCTCTTGCACACAGTTCTGAAGAATTCTAAGAAAAAATACATCAAAAATTAAGCAAAGACAAAAACAGTACATTTTTGCATTGTTAACTTTAGGAATTTTTTTTAAAGTTGCAACACATTTTATAAGGCATAAGAGATCTCTGATGCTAACTTCACTGAAGTAGAATAATTAAAAACAAACGAAAGCATCCAGTGTATCTGACTGAACACACTCAAATCAGTGGCTGGACCAATGGGAAGGATTAATTTTGCCTCCAACAAAGGCAGAAGTAGAACGTATCTTCAGAGGGATTAAATGTCACTGTAGTCAGACAGATCATCTAACTGAGCACAAAGTTACGTGGAACAGATAAGAACTTAAGTCGAGTATAATCTGTCAAATTTTCAGTATCTAGAAAAGAATTTAAATTGTGGTGATCACAGGTAGTAGCTTCTTTCAAAGGATTTGCCTATAAATGGAACTGTATTTCATTTCTTTCCAATAAAAGCAGAATCAGGCCACCACAAAACACACAGCTCTTGAAAGAGATTTAAAATCAGCTCGTTCCAGGAGAAAAGCAAGTTCCTTGTTTTGGGGTAAGAAACAGGACAATGAACTCCCACTCCCAAAACTCAGGACTGCCACAGCAGGATTGCACTATACTCAACTTTTGCATATTTCATGTCCTGTTCCTCATTTGGGAGTCACTAGTGTCAGCTTCTGCATTCATAACAAATGAAGTCCAATGCACTACACTGCATACGTCTACTACTCATTTATTTTCAACAGAAGGACATCCAAGGCATGCAAATAGCAAGGGGTAAAAGTAATATTAAAGCCTCAAGTCTTTTGAGTTCCCTACTGAAAAAAAATTAAAAATCTCTATTAGTTTAGCCAGCCTCAGAAATGCAGAGCAGCACCACTCAAGACAATTAAAAAGATCAAGAAAGACATCAAGGATTCAAACAGATTCTGAAACTTGGGCTCTTAGAAAAGTCAGTCAAATTGCCATGGCCACATGCTTCTTTCCTTTCCCACAGCACTTTCCTCCTACTGCAAAACTACTTAAACTTTACAAAAGCTAATTCAGAGGCACTGTACACAAACTCCCAGACAGAAGAAATGTAGGTCTGCAATAGTTTTGCTAGGATAAGCAGAATTCATCCAGAGAATACAATAGTGCAGAGCTGGATCTGACAAAGAGACAAGTCAGGTGATTGTGCCTCTGGAAGATAAAGACCTAAGGTCAAGAGTCTGCAGGCTCTTGAGCTCGCATTCAGAAAAGAAAAATTATCAAAGAAATAGCTAGTTCCGTAATCATCCCAAAAACAATAAACAAAAAGAGATTACTCTTGCATCATTTCCTGACACCTGTTAGGCTGCCTCTGTTGAAATGCCTGAAAGAATAAAATCCAGTGGTAGGGAGTCATTAGAACTGTTTGCAGACTTCCAACCCAAGCAGAAGGAACTCATCCAATCTCAAACATCCAGAGGCAGTAACACAGCAAGTGTGCGCATGAGGGGGAAAATACACAACACTACCTGGACATTTCAGGTCATCAGTTACAAAATCAAAGAAAAGCAATGAACTCAGCGCAAGTGATGCTTCCGTAATGTCACTTGAAACTGTGACATTGAGTCACATAACCTTAAGCCTCTATCAAAAGACGACAGCTAAGAATGTGCTGTAACTACAACTGCAAGCACTGATGAGTTTCCAATAGCAGGAACCTTAAAGGCTTACGCATACTCCTATCACCAGGCAGTTTGCAGAAAAGCACAACACTCTCTAAGAAAATAAACCAGGGTATTTGGAGGAGCTCAAAGTAACCATGCACCAGAATCGCAGAAGTCTAGAAAAAAGGGGCTAATGTGTTTTTCTCAAATACCAATAGTGGAGTGAGTGGCTGTGGCACCAACCAAGGACTGCAGGTAACAACAGCCAAGGACTGTTGGCAGTAACAGGCTGTGAGAAAGAACAAGATGTGACTGGACAAGGGGCCATATGGAGGTAGGACAGCACTTTTCTGGGACAAAGGTCTTTTATCTACCTCCTGGAGATAAGCACAACTCAGTACAGCAAACACAGAAATGAGGTGGAGAAGCAGGCATGGACTGTATGGGGGGAATTAGACCACTAAAGATGCCCAAAGCCCTCTGACCCATTTCCAGAAAGATCTGGAGGAATGAACTGTGAGTGGTAACTAATTTGCACAGAAAGTGTTACACTTACCTCCAGGGCAGGGAAAGCTTATCTATTAATAGGTACCATGATCTAAGCCCAGGCAGTGGCCCCAGGACATGCCATCAGCTGGACTGATGCTGCAGCCAGGACTGGTAATCTCTTTCTTTCCTTCTTTCCTTTCTTCTTTCCTTCCTCCTTACCTTTCCCCCTCTTTAATTCATAATCTCTCTCTCTCCCTCTCTTCCCTTCCACTCTACCCCTTTATCCAAAATCCACTGCCATGTGCTTATATAAGAGGCCAGGGTACTAACATACCAATTTCCAAGCCAAGTGTGTAATTACTAATGAAACTTCATAAGCTTTTGTGGATCATCTGCGTTCTCATTCGTTTCAACCACTGAATATCTACAAATCTTGGGTGCTCCCTTCCCCTTAAGGGTGCAACATCACAAAGACCTCAGCTAGTTCAGATGACCAGTTTTCTAGTTGTTTTGCAGAAGTGGTAATAGGTGCTTTAAATGACTAGAAATTACTCTCAAGGTAAAAATACCTTATGAAATCTTATTTAACCATGCTCTAGCACATGCTCAATCCCATCAGATTGAGTCTCAATATGTTCCTCTAACCAAAAAGCTCTAGAACTCAGTTTTATGGGGAGAGTACCTGGGGGAATTATCATATGTGTCCACCCTGTTCTTACTCTTTCTTAAGTATAACCCAAATGCTACTAGAAAATGCTTGCCAGATGGACTGCCAGTCTGCCCCAGAGCAGCTGTTCCAATCACTGTACTCCAGGGGTTGCCCACAACTAAGTGAGCAAGTATTCCTCATTCCACTAAAGTATTTCACTTCCAACTGGCTTTAGCTTATGGAGGACAGATAGCCTAAGAGAAATAGAGGAATACTGTCTGAGCAGCCAGGGATCAGGTCAGGAAAGCTAAAGCACTGGTAAAATTAAATCTGGCCAGCGGCATCAAGGGCAACAAGAAAAGTTTCTGTAAGATGGCTTTTTTGACATCCAGAGGGAATTGGACAAACTCCAGAAGAGGGTCCATAAGAACCTCAAAGTTCAACAAGGCCAAGTGCAAGGTGCTGCACCTGGGTCGGGGCAATCCCAGACATGAAGAGAGACTGGGAGGCAAACTTGGTGAGAGCAGCCATGTCAAGAAGGACTTGAGGGTTCTTCTGGATGAAAAGCTGGACAACAGTGTGTGCTCACAGCCCAGAAAGCCAACTGTATCCTGGTCTACATCAAAACAGCAGCAGAGGCAGGTGATTCTGCCCCCCTCCTCTGCCCTTGTAACACCGCACCAGGAGTACTGTGTCCAGTATAAGAAATTCTTTACTATGAGGGTGATGAGGCACTGGAATACATTGCCCAGAGAAGTCATGGATGCCCCATCCCTGAAAGTGTCCATGGAAGAAGGGTGTGAACTTGATGATCTTTAAGGCCCCTTCCAGCCCATGATTTCTATTATTTCTATAGGCACATGGATGATAAAAGGTAGACTATGAAAATGTGGGTCCTCTCCAAAGGAAATGGGAGAACTGGTTACCTTGGACATGGAGAAGGCCAAAGTACTCAATTACTTTTTTGTCTCAGTCTTCACCAGCAAGTTCTCCAGCCACCTCACCTGAGCTGCAGAAGGTAAAAGCAAGGACTGGAAGAATGAAGAACTAACTACCTGCTGTAGGAGAAGATCTGGTTGGAGACCATCTAAGTAACCTGAAGGTTCACAAGTCCATGGGACCTGATGAGGTACACCCAAAGATCCTGAAGGAAATGACAAAGGAAGTAGATAAGCCACTATCTATCATACTTGAAAAGTTGTGGAAGCCCTAATGACTGGAAAAAGGACACATAACCACCATTTTTAAAAAGGGAAGTAAAGACCCACAGAACTTACAAGTCAGTCAGTCTCACTTCACTGCCCATAAAGATCATTGAGCAGATCCTCCTGAAAAGTCCGCTAAGGCACACAGAAAATAAGGAGGCGATTTGTGACATCCAGCATGGCTTCACTAAGGAGAAGTCATGTCTGACAAATGCGGCTGCCTTCTACAATGGGGTTACAGTTCACTACAATCCTCAGAATTCTTTCAATTGCTTTTGGAGTACAACTTTGAAAGAATACTGATGTACCCAGAACACTCGTAGCAAACTTCCACACAACAGATCAGGATGTAGGGTTATTCTACAGTACAGTGAATGAGGCCCAAGCAGTTTTTACTTTCTCCAAACTGTTTAAGGAAACAAAACCAAATCAAACCAAACAAAAAAAAAAAAAAAAAAAAAAAAAAAGAGAGGGAGAGTGGGTAAACCACAACATGCTCTTCATTTCAGGAAGGTTGGAAATAAGTATCTTAAAAATTGCTTGCTTCAGAGACATTTCAGGCAGCCTTCACCCCTTGATAACCATCCTCCATATTAAGTACTGAAAACAGTAAAACCAGAAAAATACTTCTTTAAATAACTCGAGGACAGTATTGCAGAATCCAGATTATCTGTGCTTGTCCTTAAACATCCATTCATATTCAGCAGAAAAGTACATTTAGCTAAAAAAACTTTAGATTGATCAAAATTATCCATTTTATTATCCAAATTATCCACAACCAGAGACTCATATTAAGCAGAAATAGATCTCATACTGAACCACTAAAATCTGTCTTGTAAACCAAGAACAATTTCAGGGCAAGGAGATCAGCTGGTTTTTTGCCCTTTGAAATGGGAATGAGGAAGATGAGGGGTTCCAAAGCAGACAGAGGAAGAGCAACTGTATGTACCATTAGTATCACTATACTTGATCAAGAAGACTTTGCCTGCCAAAGGATCAGGTGAGTACATGCAGATGTGCATAATCATTTAATACACAATGATAATAAGTAAGTTTTACTGTCAGTGGTTACTGGCAAGATTCTAATTCAATCACAACCTGCCACATCAGTGGGAAATATGTGCCTTACAGTGAGCTAATTTGAACAGACAAAACAATATATGATTTTGATTGAGGAAACAAAAGATAAACACAGCTGACAAAATATTTATCTCTAGACAGTACATTTTTTGAAATTAAACATATTTTGCACAAAGTAGAAAGGCCTGCAGACCACAGACAGCTTGGTTCATCTCAAGACTCCCAGACAGGGGAATAAGGAGGGATAAGAGAGAAGAACTACGGAGACAGAAAGGATTTAGAGACCATTCTCGAAAACAAGTCCATCTTGCTTTTCCTGGAAGCAGATGCTGTCATCCTGTCTCACTGAATCTCGTCGTTTCAGTATCTGAACCAAAGACAGACATTTAGAGTGAAGCAAAGAAACAACAAACTGTCTTGCTGACAGAAATCTAACAAGTTTCAGGGAGCAGAACTATCTTTCTACTAATTTTGCGTGGTCAAGTCTAAGATGTTAATAATGAAACATTACCTCAAGCAGCATGAGACTGACCTACTTGAGGATTTGTTACCTCTTAGTACCAATGCTGTCACAGCTGCTGACAACCAGAATCCTCTAATGCAGGAAGAGGACAGCTGATGGCACATTCTAAGCAAGCACACAAAGGTTCACATTTGCTTCCAGAATGCCCCAAAATAACCTGCTGGTATACTGCAGAGGACATGCAGTTCAAAAGTGTTCTGCCAAGGGCTACGGGTATGCTTATCAACACAGGGAATGGAAAAGGCACTATGATAGGTCCCTGGACTGGCTAACTTGTTATATGAATTATATTTTAATATTAAGCGCTTCATTGTTCTGCCAGATTATCTACAGTTCTATTAGAGATCTTTTTAATTATCTTAAAACTTAATGGACTGCCTACAGTGCAACAAAGTGAAATTTTGTTATTTACAATATCACAACAGCACTTTTGCACAAGACAGTTAAGAGAACACATTCATACCCATGCACACACAGATAAATCAGAGCTGCTGAATTTTGTGGTTGACTACTTTTCTTTGGGGAATCTGGTCAAAAAAGGGTCTCCAAGGCATAAATGAAGACTGCACCTGTGACCTCAGTTTTTTTAAAGGCTATCCACCTCTGTGGATACAGCTACAAAAATTTTGTCTAAGTGTTCTGAGTGCAAATAGTGGTTTTGCAACAAAACAAACATACCTAGACTTAGGGAAATTGTCTGGAGTTCAAAATTCCCTTTTATAATAGTGCACTTAGTGCAGAAATGACCAGTATGTCTGCATTTGATCTCACCAGTGAAAAACTGCTATAATGCACAGGCCCAGATTGGAGTAGTTTTGGATTTCATCAAACTGCAAGGAATCATTTACGAATCAAGATGCCTGTCTCCTGAAGCATAAGCCTCAGCACATGTTCTGAAAAGTTATTCTATATATTCTATGTATTCTAATGCAAAGAACAAAATACAATATTGTTATTAAGCATAAACAGTTAGACCTACAACACCCTCAGAAGGCATAGCTTTTGTAGGTAAGAATCACATTGTGACTTATAATTGCCTTTAAACCTCATATTCTCCAGAGGAGCAGTAAGATATAGCAGTATTTTACTTTCTTTCCCCTAGCACTGAGAAGTGCAGAATGATGGAAGTTGTTACACATCTCCAGATCATGTGGTCCAACCCACCACCAACACCACAACATCAGAGCAAACTACAACATCAGGTGCTACAAAGCCAAACTCTACTTTTGAGTTAAGCTCAATGTCAGTTTGTACAAAAGGAAGCAAATCAGTTGGATTATTTGGAAACATTTCCAGGGGAGAAAGCTGAGACTTAGTGGTTTTTGTTAACCACGGAGATACACGTTTCCATGCCTCCACTCTAGCAAGATTGTCTAGTCATTGTAATTACTATCTTACGTAGTTGTTTTCCAAGTCTTACTAAAGCAACTGAATAATCACATATTGATTCAATCATTCATGAATGCATAATACAAAATGCTCCAGTTCACATTAAAAAAAAGGTATCAGGCAAATTGCTTTCCAGAATGAAGATGGCTTATATCAATATATTCTGCTTTACGGGAAACTACAGTTGGTGTTCACAGACTTACATTTTATTCAAATCTATAAACCAAGGCTGCTTTCCAGAATGGTAAATGCGAAGGTGATTAAACTGTTACTGTATGCTGTTCCTAATCATTCCTTAAGGCATTACTGATGTTTACTGTTTCTGTTACTCGATGCCATCACATTAGCTCAAATAACCAGAAACCAAGACAGGAATGAAAACACAGAAAATAGAAACAACACTGGTTTTCTACTCTCAACTTAATGCTAAAAATTAAGAATTTTAGGAAGGCTTTAAAACTTTAATATTCATGGCATCCTTAAACATAATATACACGTTTAATATACACATTTTTAACACAAAATAAATAAGTCTGGTGATCTCTTCATAACAACTTGATTCTTGTCTTTGAAGTATACAATACAGCAGTACCTGAACTTAACAAAAAACAAGAAATAAACCATGCACAACATGAGGTCATTTTGTAGACCACTTATCTTGGCCTCGCAGATCACTCTTAGGAACCAACCCAATACATTTCAGAATAGGAACAGTGTACTCCGTGCACTGTCACAATTCTTTACCAAACCTTTCTTCTCAAAGTGACAGTTGTGCTAACTCATTGACTAAAAGTGAGCAGCTGTGCCAAGCTACACACTGAGGTACAGTTAACCCTGAGGAAGCTTTGCTATTAGTGGTAACAGAAAGAATCCAACTCGATTCAATACAGGAATTAAAAAGGCGGGGGAAAAAAAAGGACTGTTTTTTTTCAGGTTGCAACAACTTTCACACAAGGTTCAGCCATTTCAAAGATTTCCACTGCTGCAACAGAACTGGCACTAACTTTTGAGAGAACTGAACATACCTATGTCACATCAGGAGGCCAATTAGCACCACAAACAATGTGTCATGAACACTGAGGATAACAAGAGAGACTGCAAATCCAAGAGAAAACTATTTAGATCTGGTACCCTCACCATTTGCTCCTATGTGGCCCTGTTCCTTTTCATCCTTTCCCCCCTTCATTCTTTAGTTTCCTGTCAGCACACGGATCCTAGACAGTGACCACTCCAAAAGGCCAAAGCTTTTTCAGTCCTATTATTGTTAGCCACAAAAAATGTGGTCAGAACTCAGCCTTCTTTCACTGCAGAACAAGAAAGACTGATAATGGGAAAGATGAGGAATGTGGAAAACTTGAAAAACAAGTGACTAAGAGAATAAGAATACATAAGAGACAGAATATACCATTTGAATCAGTAGTAATATTTATAACTGAAACCATAAAACTCAGTCATACACACACACTAAACAACACCAGAATGTACACCATTGTTTCTAGAAAAGACATACTTGATCTAATTTAAGTAGGTGGTTAACTTGTATTATGCTATTACCATGATCTTTATTTCTTTTTGCCTCCTGCCATTCACCAGATAAACCCTTCTTCCTCCCCCACTTCATCACACCCACATCTTTTATTAGATATTGAAATACTTTAGGGAGGGACATATCTAATTTTATTTGTGCAGTACTTCAGAAATACGGCACCAAGTCTTATAGAGACCACGAGCACGTATAAAATGCTGGTGGTAGGCAACACCCACACTTCCGTGTGCAAACAGCTCTTGTCTAAATATTGCATTAAGTAGGTGCTGACTCACTAACAGATAACGCGTTTACTACCTTAATACGAGGAAAAAATAAGTGCTCTAGATACTAAAGCAAGTATGACCAAGCATGAGAGAAAGTACAGGAAATAAAAACCTGTATACTCAATTCTCCAATAACATGTGAACCTTGATCAGATAAATCCTAGGATAACTCCTCCACCTGAATAAACCCAAGATTGTCACAGACTGCACATTCCATTCCTGACAGACAAATGACCTAAGGTTCAAAGTCCTCTTGGACAACATTTAAGTATAGGTTTCCAGCACTCCAGATGAACAACATACTGTTTATACCCCAACAGTAAGACCAATAAAGATGGTATATTTCTCTCCACTTAAAACCTGGGTAGTCAAATATACTTTCGATACACCTCCCGTATCAGGCGGATACTCAGCCAGTTATGACACAGCTTATGCACAAAACCGAACCCAGAGCTGTTTCAAACTATCAAAATGCAGGTGGCCGTGACAGAAGTCAGACTACAAATCTCACCAATTCTGTGAATGTTTGTGGCATCAAATGTTTGAATTCATCTTGTGCCTGTGGCCTTTTATCACTACTGGCTGGTCCAGGAGATTCTGCAACACAGTTTGAACTGGTAAACAGCTGAGGCTTTATACTTGAATTTATCAAATTATGCATAAAATACTAAATTCTTGGAACTAATGAGACCTAAGTTGTCTTAATATGCTATGAAATCGAGATGAGGAATTGGATGAATCTTTTACATTTCACATAGTTTAGAAACATAACTTTATAGCATAATGGAGATTTCAAATTTAAATTGTTTAAAAAAGAGAAGAAACTAACAGCAAACAGTTGCTATAATTGTATACTTAATTATAGATCTCATACCAGCCAAGTCATTGTTAGGGTATGTAAATTCCTTAGTTCTCTTTCCTTTCAGGGCAGAGGTGAACAGTGCTAGCTAAGCAACACTTAAAGCTATTTTTAGATGTCATTTCCCCCCCACATGTGTAGAGGCATAACTTTCCAATTAACAATTGCTATTACGAACCTTTTACTTCCTTCTGCATTTATTTAGTTCCTCCCTGCTTTACAAAATTGAATTAGGAGACATCACTGGCCAGTTTGATTACAAATACAATTAGCAATCTGACAACATGCTTTCAAAATTGCTAAATATTCATAGCCACAAAGGAAATTAACTTCAGCTGCGCTCTTAACATGTGAAGTGAAACAAAAATATTTGTGTTATTGCTTGTCTGAGTGGGTTTAAATAAAAAAAGGACTATCAGATACTTGTTATAGCTTCAACTGTCAATTATTGCACAAACCAACTTGAATGTCAGTGTTGTCTATAAACAGTAACAAAGACACCAGGAGGAATATCACACTTTTATACTGAAAACAGAAATTATATAGTCAAGCAACAACAATGTAGAATCAGAGATACGCATTTTTAAAAACACATGGATCTGAAGTAGAGATATACCCTGAAGGCAAATGTCCAGTATTAAAACTTTTTCTTTGGTAAGGTCTGGAAAATGGAACAGGTGTTTTCCTGGAAGCTGATGTTTCCTGTTTGAATTGATATTAAATTTTTAACTAACTACAACAGCTACAGATTGTGACTAATCATATAAAACGTCAAACCAAAAACTATTTTTACCCTACTACACTTCACACAGGCATGCACCATCTGTCACCGAGGTATGATCTGTAACTCTGTGACATTATCACATTACTCTCCAAAAGACTAATGCTACCGCTTAATCTCATGGTTTGAGCCAATTTCTAAACACTAAGCCTTGACTTGCTGTCAGATCTCCCTACCTGCCTGAGAAGCAGTGATGGAGCACAACTGCCAGTTTTAACCATATAATTTAAAGCTACCCAACCCCTTTGTTGCAGCTAATTTATATTCTGCAAATACTGTTAGAGGTGATTTGTTTCATGGATGAAAAGAAGCTATAGAATCCCCCTGGATTTTAGCTATGTAACAGGATAACAATCCTCCTGTAACACACAAAACAATCCAGGCCCATAAGCTACCTGAACGAAAAGGCAAACAGCTCATTAAGGTAATAAAACATTTCTGTCATTTGAAATTGCAGAGCTGCAAGGTAATTAACCCCCAGCTCACAAGAAAATTTAAGGAAATTAATATGCTGAATTCAACTGATTGGAAAATAGTCCTAGCTGTTCCTGTCTAAAAAAAATCCCTCTGCTGATTGAACTTTAAGAAACCAATGTGGACACAGCTTCTCAATCTGAAAAAAACAAAACCACAATCGTTACTTAAAAACCATGTGTGGATGACAGTCATTGGAAAGGAGCAGGATATGAGTTTGTTATTTTCCCTCCAATAATGAGATTGTGGTGAGGGTTGCTTTGCCTCAATTCTTACCCTTTTCTTATTAAATTTACTTTAAACCAACACAGCATAACATACAGAAACGGCTGTTTGTGTGTAGTCTGCAAATCAGTAGGTTTCTCCTCATTCCCAATTTCTCATTCTTTGCAAGGTTGTCTCGTAAAAATATACTGCCTGGAGGAATATGCCTTTCATATACTGATAAAAGCCTACCAAACTGCACACCTAAAATGCATTCTGAAGATTATATCCATACATCTTCCAAAATCCTTTTTACTGTAGCTGCCCATTACAGTTCAAAATGCCTTTCAGTAATAACTGAATTGCAGTATCAGATCTGATAGCCAAGGAATGTAGGTTCTTGGGGGTTTCTGGTTTCTAGATACTGTTTCATTCTCACTTCTGAGTAAAGAGAAAAACAATCAGATACAAGCTTTAAAAACAACCTAACATCTGTTTAAACTAAAATTAATTTTTTTCTGGATCTTCCAGATCTTCTCCAAGAAGCTAGTACAAAATCCAGGCAAATCAATTAAGTCTGTATTTAAAGCTTTCATAGCAATAAAGCAAGTCACTTGTTTATCTGCAGATTACTGGATTCCAATTTCTAGGAGAAAAACTGTGTTAGATGACACCTCCATGCAATATTCTGTCTAGCAATAAGACACCGTAACTAAAAAAGAGAACAAAATCAACCCTTTCCAACAGGCTGATTTCTAACAAGCCAGCCATCTTTGTTAACAGCTGAAAAAGCACTAGAATATTTTATATTATGGAAAAAATCTCAGTCGTGAGATTAATGTACTCATTTCATTCTAGATACCAGCTTTCATTTTAATACCATTAAAGGATTACAACTTAGACAGACTTAAAATAATGGATAAAATCATTCAACAGTTTAAATGTATGTGCTCTATGACAATGCACAGAGTCCAGTTTTCCCATAAAATTATAGAAATCCAAAAAATAATGCACGTGAAGTTAATCTTTTCTGGTGTTCATAACAATAAGAGACTGGGCTGAGAATGAACTCTAACAGCATGACACACAAAAACAGAGACCAGAATGAGCATTGCAGTTAGCTAGCAGTAGTGTTATTGGAACCTCATTTGAAAAGAAACATTTTCAACAGCTTCGATTAGACTAACAGGCCAGCCCCTAAATCTGAAATAGCAAATACGGAGAGACAGAGTGTAACCAATTTATCTAACACCCACTCACTAGTTTAAGACTAATGAGCCTTAATGTTAAATCTTGCTAGATATAAAAATGCCTGGGTAATCACACCGTACAGATATCAAGTCTTTATCTCCTATGGTTACTGTTTGCTTTACATGCACGTGAAGCAAACTACAGTTCGCACACTGGAAAATGAGGGAAACTTAAAAGAGGAGTCTTGACCCTCAGTCAAAATTTGACTCTTTCAGAAGTATGGGAATAAAAAGGAAAATAAGGAAAAGGGAAACATCAAAATATAAAAAACTTGGTTGGATTGCTAACATCTCCTGTCAGTCCAAGACTTCTCAGAGACCTAGTACTGCTCTACAGGTGATCCTTCCAGTGACAAAGTGAAAAGTCCCCAGTAATGGTGACAGCCTCTAAAGAGAGAGCTCTCTTGTTTCTTCATCTTTCCACTGTGCTTTCTTTTGCTGTTGATCAGCCTATTCCTCTCCACTCTTCTGCTGTTTCTTCTGTTTCAACATGTTTTTTTCACACCCCAAGTTGCTTCCCTTCCGTTTCTAATACTAGTGTCCCTGACATGCTTCCATCTCACCGGAATGCTCCAGATGATAAGCACATCTGGGGGCTGCCTACTCAAATTCAATGCATATAAAACCAGAACATGATCTCAACCACCAGCAACAGTGTTTTTATGACATGCATTGATTACTTCTGGAAATCACCAGTACCGTGTCCATTACTTTGACCCACAACTCTCCTTGCTTCTTCATCCTTTGAATTCCTGTAGTCACCCTTGTCTCCAGCCCCAAACACCCAAAACAAAACTTTAACCCCACAAACTTGCACTTATTACAGAAATAATTTCTAGGACACTGCTTGACTGTATTGCTGGTAAGTACTCCTATTTTGGCCCTCTTCCTTTGAAGATATAAGCAGCTTATTTTCACTTATTTTTCATACTATTTTCTCATTCAAAATCAAAAGAGCGACTCCTAAGTCAATAAAGTTAGTTTCTATCACCATCTATCTGGCTTCACCAATTCTTCAGAGCAACTATGGACAGCATTCCAGCATAAATATATAAAATGAATTCACTGTGTATTCCTTCATATTTTTCTTGTCTCTTGCCTTCACAACAATGCTTAAAAATAAAATCCTGACAGCTATCAGGCTGCTGTTGTGCAAATACTACTGCTCATCAAGCTAAACAGTGTTTACCATCACCATCCCCCACATCATGTGCTCCTCTACTGAGCTAAGTCACCCTAACCTGTTCTGAAGGACAATCAACCTGTTGTCTATCCTACACTTGTGTTGAAACGAGAGGCAATTGCAGATTGTTTACTGAAACTCCTTTAGGTTAGACAAAGGGTAACCATAATGCTTTGGAAAATAATCGATTTTACCCATCCTGCACAAAAATGCACTACATGTGCTACACCTATACAAATACATGCATAAAACCCAAATAATACGGTTATGTTGCTACAAACATTTAGGCTTTCTAAGAAGAAAATTTAAAGCAGACATATCTACCTTGTCTGTTTCTTTACTGCTCCAAATCGTAGCAGGCAAAAATATAAATGAAGTTTAATAAAAACCATAAAATCCAACAGAACCAATACTTTGAGACCTGATTTTTTCATCCAGGGAGAAGAACGAGCCCACAATTCTGCCTTGAGAAGCAGCAGTCAAGCAATTTCCTTGGTATCTGAAAGAATGTGAGTTTTTTCCCTTTGTGCTCCAATTAGCTCAGCTACAGCGACAGAAACCACCTTCGTGCTTTCATAGAATCATAGAATGGTTGGTGTTGGAAGGGACATTAAAGATCATTAGTTCCAACCTTTTTGCCTCAGGCAGGGGCACTTGCCACTAGATCAGGTTGCTCAAAGCCTGATTTAGTCTGGGATGGCGCATTCCCAGCTCCTCTGGGCAACTTGTTTCAGTGCCGCACAATCCTCACAGTAAAGAATTTCTTTCTAACATCCAATTTAAACCTACTCTCTTTCAGTTCAAAGCCACTCCCCCTTGTCCTATCACTACACACTCTTGCAAAAAGTCCTTCCTCATCTTTCTTGCAGGCTCCCTCCAGGTACTGAAAGGCGCTATAACGTCTCTCTCGAGCCTTCTCTTCTCCAGGCTGAACAACCCCAACTCTCCCAGCCTGTCTTCACAGGGGAGGTACTTCAGCCCTCCAATCATTTTCATGGCCCTCCTAAGGACCTACTACAACAGGTCCAAACTTTAAGCAAGTTTTACCTCTTGATTACAGGGGAGGTGTTTCAGCTCCAAAATAAATTAGAACATTTGTAGCTGTGCATAGAGATTTAGAGTAACTCTGGAATATTTTTTACTTGAAGTCTGCATTTTAGCACTAAAGGTAAGGAAGGATTGAAGCAGCAACCATATAAACATCTAAACTCAGCAAGAACATTTTCTTGGTTGAATTTTACATGGCTTAGTATTAGCAAAAAAGACCAGAGAGGCTTCTCCATCTAGCCAAGAGTCAAATCAAGCAGTTTTGTATCCTCAAACAGCAGCCCTTAAATGCAAAAGATAAGCAGTGCTCCCTTCTCACTTATGCAAC
This sequence comes from Rhagologus leucostigma, assembly GCA_013397725.1. Taxonomy (NCBI): domain Eukaryota; kingdom Metazoa; phylum Chordata; class Aves; order Passeriformes; genus Rhagologus; species Rhagologus leucostigma. Next base: position 207,331 of record VZTD01003258.1, on the reverse strand, counting down.
TAGTTCAAGGGGGAGAAAAATGGAGCACAAGAGTAAAATATCATTTTACCTTATATTCTGGGGAAAATACGAATCCTGTACCATAAAACCAGATTGAACCTAATTAATTACAGGATTACAATCAAACAATTTTCTGACTGATCAAAAAATTTAAAATGTGAACCATTTGCTGAATAAGCTTACCAACGAATCAGTTTGATCATCAAGTTCTTCTCAACTTTCTCAATTACAAAAGTCTCCTATTTTGCCAAAAAAATTAAATATATCTGTTAAATTTATAATAAAGAGTTGGTATATTTTATCTCATACTCACTCAAGTGGTCCTAACATTAGGATCCTAGGTATCTTAGGTAGACTCCCTTCATCCTTCACTTTCTGAAGTCTTCAGCTTCTAACCCCCAATTCATAGCTAAAGCTTCTCTTTCCCTTCATTTAATTAACAGATGCACACTTCTCACTACTATATTAGACGGTTTTAGATTTAATGTTTTCTAAGCATCTAGCAAAACATCCTTTAACTGATTTCCCTTTAAAACTGAGTAGAAAAGGAATTTCTATACAGATGATTTCACTGAATGGCTTCCAACTGATCTTTATAAAAAGGAACAAATAAATGCTGCTGATTAAACTTCATATTTATTATGTACAATCAAAGTCAATTCACAGTCATTTATACTCTCTCAAAAACAAGGAGGTTTTAAATACACTACTGGTTACTTGGCTCCTTTTGATAATAGGTATGACTCCAAATCCTTCTATAATGACTTCTAAAAATACTGTATCCATCATCTTTTTAAACGAATATTTTAGTATTAGTAGTACAAGACCACCTGCACATAAAAATTAAGTTTCCTGTACTTAGGGAGTTAGTCATCCTGTATGTGACTGCAATTTGATAGTCCATAGCAAGCTATTTCTTCTGTGGCTTACCACAGAGAAAACCAATTGATAAGTGGGTTGTTTTTTTCTCAGTTCTCAGCAAAATAGCATTGCCCTTTTCCTTCACTTTGCCCTTCCTAAATTGCAAGCTGCTGTTTTAACCATCAAACACATCACTCCTTCTACCAAGGGTCAGTGATACTATGCAGATCAACCATAAGCTTTTTCTTTTTTCCTTCAAACTGAGTACCCAAGACTTTTTTCTTTATAAACATTTTTAGAATTATTCATCAGTCCTTCATGAGCAGTATTTCCAATATCTTGCATTTGTATCAGAAAAAAGTTGGCTATTTTTCCTTCTGCACATGTTTTAAAAGATATTCTACTTGCCTCTCATCGGTAACTGATGTTTACTTCAAGTCTTTTTTTTTTGAGGAAAATCTGTCATCTCTTTTCACCCTAAAATCAAGCTGCTGCTCCATAACAGGAAAACCCACTCCTTTTACACCACTTACATAGTCAGCGAGCTCACTCTTATCATCACCTTTGTCCTAATTTGCTTATCAGCAGAGGTGTCTGAAGACCACTCGGACCTGCAGAAACACTATGCCTTTTGCCCATTTATACAAAAAATGACAGTCTGTCTGTCTTGGATGGCTAAAAATCTTCACAGATATGTAATCTGCAGTATAACATCATCATAGCAATAGAGCATTCCAAAACACACAGCACTTCCCATGCTACTCCTTCCCTGTAAATCAAAAGCAACTCATTCTTTTTGCTTTCTGTGTACAAGGCTTCTTTAGACTGAACTTGATGCAGATAGGCTAGCTTCAAATTTACCTGGTCTTATTTAGTGAAATCCAGTATTTCTCATCCTGATGTGGAATTCTCTAAGATATCAGTCTGTACAGCTCTCCACACCATTGTCATATGATGCTCCAGACACAGCAATGACAGAGGAAGAAAACTGTACTTTATGTAAGCTTGTGCAATTAAATTTGTAAACTTGTGCAATTCTTCATATAAAGAAAAGTATTTCGGAAGAAAACCAAACTATGGCACATCCATTACAGCTCCACACAGTTGCTTATGACATCACTGAAAGTAAAGCATTCTATTAGGCATTTGTCTCACCATCATTTCTTCCTACTAGGAGGAAAATACAGTTTCGTATTATAATGAATACAACTGGATCATTAAGAAAAAAATATCCTTGGGGTATGGGGGAAGCAAGAAACTAAAGGAAAGGAGGAAATTGTCAGTGAGGTCTGTGAATGATGGAGGAGCAAATCTTAACTGAAGATAGGCACTGACATTCCAAGACAACTGTCAAAAGGAAGTCTACTTGCCTACATTAGCTAGCACTTGATTCTATCTCCATAGAACAATGTAGATGGAAAAGACAAGGAGAGAGGGAAGAGGAAGCCAGAATGTGCCATGCTATTTAAATACAGTAGAAGAATTCTCTGCATACTTCCCCTTGGACATCACCACACATTTATGACACTATTTAAGAAGTTTTTTATTTGCAAGTTACTAAATTGACAAATAAGATTCAAAAACTGCTTACACAATGCAAGCATGAGTTCCCCAACATCTAGCCTTTGCACAGAATTAAACAAAGTTGCCTCTATGGAGACAGGATGTTTTCCTTACAATACCCAGTTCTGGCTGTGTGACAGCCAGCAACCTTATCACACAAGTCAACCCTATGATAACCTAATCTTGTTTAGACTCTCTTAGCAGTGCACACATTCTAAGGGACAAACTACCATTCCTCGTGAGTCCTTAAATGAAAAAACATTCAACAAAGCAGTCTAAAATACATTAACATTGAAGTGCCCATGGGTCTGAGAATCATTTCAGTTACTGAGACAGCTTGTCCATACCTCTCGTGGACTAGAGGGAACACCAGGCTGACAGAACGACAAGTTCCCGAAGTGCACTGCCAAGATAAAATACATCTCATGCTGACTAGTTTAACTTTCACAGCTGAAACACCTGAGATATGTTTGAGCAGGCACTTCATGCCAGAACTTGTCAAATATAACTAGGAAGGGGGAGATTTGGGGCAGCATTTATTGCTACAAGGAGAAATGAATCAGCAAGTCAAGAGGGCTAACTCACAGATTAAATATGCAAACCAGAGCTTATATAAGAATCCTGGAACATGTCCAAAATGAAGAAGTCACAAGAACACTGAAAGGATGGGATACAGGGGATCGTTTTTAGTCAATGTAGCTTTCTTTATTCAGGTCGAAGTCCTGATAGCAAGACAATGAAATACGAATTTTCTTAACTATCTGCAATTACACAGCTTCAAAATTGCATCCTTAAATAAGGCATTGTCAGAAGACCAAATACACTCCAAATATACTGCAAAAGAAGCTGCAATACTCTGTAAGAGTGAAGATTTCAGAGTCTTGTCATATTCACGTATCAGGCAGTGTACGGATTATAAAAAGTTAAAAAAAAAAAGAACTCTGACAACTTTTAGTCTCATATTTCTTTCATGTATTTTGGCTATTCACAAGTAAAAACTAATTTATGGTCTGTGTTTCCATGTCATATTTCAGTACCTGTAAATACACGCTGATACTTTAACTTCACATTGGACCTGAGCCTTAACATTGTGCTCGCTGTGAATTTAGCGGCTTGACAAGTTACAGCAACTGTTCCAGAAACTTATTCGTTACAAAACTTTTGAGAAGCTGGAGAACATGCACTCAACTGGCATCAAAAAGTCTCTATCCAAGACGATCACAAAACATCAGGAACACTTACTAGGTCTTTTGTAATGCCTACGGTAAATATTTCATCACAACACGCTTTACAATTCAACTATTAAAGATACGTGTGCAGCCACAAGCTTATCAAAAAGCATTTGCTTCCCAATCCTGTTCTTTCTAATGGGTGGAGATTTTCTTCCCCCAATAAAGGTTCACTAATCAAGGCTACTAATGAATCAACAGTTAGGAGTGAAAAAGGGACTAGACTTAAGAGCAAGCTACTGCAAAGCAAGAAGAAATGAACTCTAGATTTAAGCATACCATTCGAATTACCCCACTAAGACTGAAGTGTTTCCAAGTAAAAACAAGCAGATGCACAATGAAACTATGACTATAAAACGATGTTCTAATTTAACATAAAATTATTAGCAACATTCAAATATGTGTATTTGCCTATTATCTTACATACATTCAATGTTATTTAACAATATTAGTAGCATAAAAAAAAAAAGAGCCTCCTCTAAATCCAAGCCAGGCACCTGCTCAAGCTGCTTGAACTGTCCAATTTGTGGTTAGCCTGGCAGTAAGTAGGACAGTAGCAGCTTATTAAAAGTTTCAGCCTATCCAAATGATAAAATTGTTTCTCTTTTGTGACAATTTTTTCCACAATATCACTCTCCAGTCAGAGAATTACAAAAGAAACCTCGAAAGTTTAGCAGAGAAAAATGACACTTTTAAAAATTCTTCAAACAAGGCTCTACAGAAACAATAATTGCAAAGCCCTCATACAGAATATTAAGTACTTTTTATATATATATATGTATATATTTAGGATCTTCCTCTCAGAAAAAGAATGTTCTCCTCAAAATCTAACTTTTTTCATTAAAACCCGCTCTTTCCCCATGAACTCATTCTCAAGCAAGAGTTCATACACTTGGTATTGTCTTTTCACAATTTTTCCTAATTTAAATATCATGACTTCTTTATTTCCAAGCACATCATTTCTGCAATTATTAAGCATGTAAAACATTATTTTTGCCGTTAGAATATTTCCCCTCTCAAAAGTCAAACATTTTATGTGGCTAGTTAAACATATTTGTAGGTGCATTCTAACTACATTCTTGAATCAGAGCAAGAGATGGTGAGAGCAGAATAAAAAAAAAAACGCATTTGCTCAACAGTCCTTATTACGACTAAGACAGTATATTATCCTACTCCTGTATATACTGTAATCTACCAAAGATTTTTGTGGCGCTTCAATTAGGGACAAAAATTTTTTTAAAAAGGGCACATCATTCTAGTTATTTTTTTCCCTATTCCCCTACAACCCTTTTCTGAGCATCTATGTGCGTCTGCTATTAAATAATGGGATGAAAAATAAAGTTTTAAAAAAACATCCCTTCAATCTGAGCCCACCCTAAACATACCACTAACAATATAACAAGTATACACAACCGCAATAGTACACGCATGCAACTGAAAAAAAAAAAAGCTGATTCCCCCAAAACAAAAATAAAACCAACCCAAACCACTCTAATCTCTCTCTAGATAGAATAGCATCTAAGCCAGCTTATCCAGGGCAGAAGTGTTTGTTTGAAACTCCTTTTATTTTTTGCACAAAGCTACCTGAATACATTACCATAAAATGGGTTATTAATTCAAAGTAAGCAAATAATGCAGAAAAATAGAGCAGAAGCAATGGAAGTCAGGTTGCCTCTACACAAGTGCTCACATAGAGCTGTACCAACTTTAAAACGCAAATAGACCGTGCTCTGTGACCCAAGTGCACCAGACTGCCAACCCAGTGAATAACCCCAGAAACCCTTGAGGGAAAGCAACTCCAATTCATATTTATTAATCATCATCCCTACAAACTACTGTAATACAAATTCAGGAGTTAAATGTTTGTTGTTCTTACATGTGTGGGTGGGAGAGGATATTAATAGCACACTTAAGAGTGTAACTGAAACAAAAAGTGTGCCCAAAACATTTATGTCCCCATTAAGACTTGTGGACAGTCACCTACCCAAATCACTCCACCACTGCCAATTTACACCATAGGAGACTGAATCAGTTTCTCAACTGGCACCACAGATTCACCAGGACGTCGAACAGTTTATTAAACCATCCACATGGATCTGTGAAAGAGAATTAAGAAGTGTTTTCAAAACGATGGGTGTAAGCAGCCTTGCACAAAACTAAGACCATTTCAAATCCACATTTACTTTGTTCTACACCAGAATCAAACATAGACAACACAGAAGCAGTAATATGTAGCTTACCACAACAACCACCATGCTACCAACATTCATTTTTGTTCTTTGTCAAATCTGAACGTAACGCAAACAGAAAAAGCAGTGTGTCAAAACACAGAAAAGATAGAACTGATTATCATCTCCTCCTTCTATGACAGCCAAAAGTGAAACATATACACTGCCAGCAAACTAGAGTTCAGAACAGCTCCCTGTTATTTTTATAAATTGAGTCAATTATCAGATTAAGAAAATGTAACCAAAACCAGCAAGAAGTTAAGTGCAGGACCTCGAATGAACAATCTCCTCTTAAAGCACTACAGTTGTGGTGAATCTCAAGCATGTTCTCTGAAAGAGAATCTATACCACCAACACAGACACAAATGCTCCCACAGTCCTCATGGGGAAATAAAAATCACTGCAACAGATGAGTCTTTAAAAAAAGCTTCAGTTATTTTAACTAAACCTACCAGCTGCCTTTCATTTAGCTTAACATGAGATTTTATTGAAAGTCTGCAGCCACAGCTATTGGCAAGAGTGGAGACAGTTTCTTACAAGTAGCTGGATCTATTTCTCAGAACTTACTCTGCCTGGTAATTTGTGTAATATTGCCATACACTCTGTATGTTGAGGATACAAAGTTTTACTACGTGGTCCTGTATGCAGTAAATCTAAGATGCATGTGGAACACACCCATGGCCTCATCTTGGTGACATTTGTTGAAGCCAGTTCAAATAAAGTGCCAAAATACAGAAGAATGGTTTCTCATCTGTTTTTGAAACAGCTAATACATACCGCCCAAAAGCAAAAAAGGTCTAATAAATCTAGGTTTCTGTGTTGATAAATGGAATCTTTCCTGAAATAAACTGTTCTTCAGGAGATCAGATCCTGATTAGCACTTAATATACAGTCACAAAACCAAGTTTCATGATTCCTGGAGTTTCATGATTCTAAAGTTTCTAAGACAAACAGCAGCAACAGAACTGTCAATAAAGTAAGTGTTTCTGCCACTGCCAAAACACTGAGATTCAACAAACCCTAAACCATCCATAGTAATACAGCTGTTTAACAGATCTTAGCTGCCTTTTTCAAAACATTGCTGGTATCAGCTCCCCGTGGTGCCATGGCCACCCCAACTAGAAACTCTAAAGGATGCCACAGTTGATGACTGCACTGCTAGTTTCCTGGCTTTCTCAGGAATAAAAAAAATTGGATTGCTGTCCCTTAAAGCAGTGGCTCTGGCACTTCCCTTCTAAAATTTTCCTACTGCTTTCCCACCTACAGCCAAATTCTTGCATGGCTGAAAATACTAACATAAGTATCGCATTAAATCAAGTTTGTATCTAGCCAGCAACTCCCTTCATACACACCCTGTTTAGGAACTGACAGTCTATGATGTAAAGCCTAGAATGGCTTTCTTAGCTCTTAACCAAGGAGAGCAGACTAACTTCCCTCTCTCTTGTCTTGCAATCTTCCAGAGAAGATTCAATTCAATTTGAGATGTAAGTGCCATCTTTATAGATAAAGAACGGACTGCTGAACATGCTGTCTCTTCAAGTTTGTGACTACCTGGCATCCATGATACAAGTGCTCAGTGCTAAGACTCCAAAAGACTCCAAAAGTTAAGGGTTGAGGAGGACTAAGAAAACAAGAATTTTACACATCGTTAGCAGAAAGACCTTTGACATTTCTTCTCCTAATGCCAGTTTTCCCCACAACAGCGTAAGTTAGAAAGTAAGTAGTACTAAGGCTACACTCTACTTCTGGCTTTTTTCATTATCAGAGACTTGTAATTTTTAATTAAAACACACTACCTAATTAATACCAACAAGCCATTCCAACTCAAACCCCTGATGGGTAGGTCACTATACGAAAAAGAACCCACATTACATTTGAGTTATAAACTCCTTTCAGAACAGTTATGAACAACCAGGACTTTTAGAGCTAGACAGATTTGTGCTGTTGAATACCTAAAATCACCCCTTGCAGACAGTATCTTGGAGCTTTTGTGGCTGCAAAGACAATTAGGAGAAGAATCAACTTGGATTTTACTCCACTACCACATTTGTGAAAGCCATGCTGCATTTAAAAAAAAAAAGTGACTTAAAACACAGAACAATTTTTTTCCATTCTACTGTTTCTAGTCCCCTGTTACTGTCACTCCATATTTTCAATATATGACATGAATGATCAGGGTCTGCTTATCTATATGAAATTTCGTTTAAGTACTGTGAAAAATTAGGTGAGGTTAGTACTGCTATCAAGCACTTAAGAGTTTGCAAGAATGTATCCTAGAGCCTGTGCTAACATGACTGGTAATATTACATTATAAACCAAGGATATCTATCACTTTGGCTAAGCTTACTGGAAAAAGATGCCATACGGAACACCGCAATGGAGGCTACTTTCATTTCCACCCAGAGCCAAGAAGCATCATCATACCACTATCTTAGCAATATAAGAGCAACTGCTGATAGCAGTGAGCAATGGAAAAGATCGCTTAAAGCAGCAAAATTAATTTAGAAATATTCTACTAATCAAGTTTTAATATTGTAAAAAAGACTATTTGAGATATTTATTAAGTCGGTTCTACTGCATTAGTAGACCTGCGCATAAAAGCTAACATTTTACTTTCACAATGAACAGGAAAAAAAAATCATTTAGTACCACAGGATTCTTCCCCTCCACTTTCTTCATCTACCATGACAATTTTTAAAATGCTATTTGATTTTTTTTAAGCATGGTTTAACTGAATCCAAAGTCCCAAATAATAGAAAAATACCAATTTATGAATTCATGAGCATAATTATTAGCAGCGCACATACAAAATCAATACTTTAGCAACTACATTAATGCAGGTGGGCAAGAACTGAATAAAAAGCTCTCCTCAATTGCTTTCTGAAAGCAAGCAAATACTTTGTATATTTTTTCCATTAAGTTGGACAGAGGACGCATATAATTACAGATAACATATAAAAATTACTTAGCCTATATTACAAGAAGTTGTTTTGATACATATTTACTCCACTTTAAAAAAACAACAAAGTGCTTAAACACACTTGATTACTATTTTTCAAAGTGTTAAAAGATAATCTGGTTATTGGAAGCTAGGTGATCGGCAGGAGACTTGCAGATACTTCGTGAGCTTAAGCACTTGATGCTGAGTAGCTGACTGATTTGTATGCAACCTTAACATTTAAATTCTCCCTTGGATCCTAAATTCTTCTCTAGATCAATGACTCAATGGGAAGGGCAGAAAGGAACCCACTCCAGCAGTACATGTTAATCTCATTAAGCTCAGCCTCACTACTGGCTATTATTCCAGCATGCAAAACTCACAGTTCATATCCAAGTGTCAGGACTGATACCAGAAAACACATGACCTTCCCCATACCCCCCCACCTTACTTCAAGATACAGAGATGTAAATACAGGCACATACATCTAAAAAGCAGTGTTCAACTTGTATTCTAACCACACAGCAGAAGAAATGTAAAAATACATACAGTTATCTTTCAGAGACCTTTTCTGCACAGCATTTTAAGACATGCCAGATGCACTGAAACTGCAGGTTTTTTGAGGGACTGCCAGTCCCTCAAAATCTGACTCTTCCTCAAAATCCCAAAACTGCACCATCAAAAAAAGAAGAAAAAAAAAATCTTTGTGTTTTAAGTAGAAAAAATGCAGGAGAAAGATAACTTTAAAAACAGAAAAAGTGAATGCAGTTGCTAGTATTTCAGTCCCACATTCACTTAGATGCGGAGGTATTAATGCAAACATGAAACGGTACCAAAAAAAGATACACTTGCCCTCAGGTTCACAGTCAATTCCAATTTACCACATTCTAGATTCTTATTACAGACAGACTCTCACAAATGAAATAACATATGAAGGAAACATAAAATGTGCAACTTTTTCCACTCTCACTTGCAAGGTCAACAGTCACTTCAGCGTCTTAAGAACTAACTAGACTATGAATGCATTTAAGCAAAAATCCTAGTGTATTTTCAATCTGGAGGTGAGGGAAGGAAAAGATAGAACCAAACTTTGCATGACATTTTCAAAATTCCAGTCCCAGAGAAACTAATATCATTATACTAGTTACTCTCAAGTATGCAGAAGATCATCACTGAGAAACCACCTTCAGGAAGAATTCAGTATCTCCAAATCCTGCTTAGCTTAATCCTCATACTACATAATTTGAAAGAATAAGCCTAATACGTAAGTTATCTTTCCAAACACAGTATTCAAGATAATTTGGAACTTAATATATTCTGAGCTTTTTTTCCATCTTTGAACCCCAGGAAAATAAACTATCTTACAGCAATCACTATTTCCCCTGAAATGCTACATCAAATACTTATCAATTAACCAGAAGATAAGCTGTTATTTTGAAGATTAAAGAGCAGGACATACAAATAGACAACTGCTGTCATGAGAAATACCTTAACTGCTTAAGGATGAGTTGAGAACTATCTATTTGACGCCTTAGTATTCCAGTAAGCAGACAATGTTCAGCTAAGCTCTCTCACAGACGCAATTGCTACTAACACTGGTGTGCCTGGAGAAGGAAAAAGTCCTCACAACTCAATTTAAAGGTTTGCCATGTGATGACTCTAAGAAGTGCATTGTAGGGAGCAATTTAAACTCGGATAACAGGAAATACATTTGAAACTCACTAGGTGCTTTAATAGATCACTGCACTCTCTCCAGACAAGCAGAGATAAGCACCGTGTCAGAGAATCTTAAAAAGTGGGTAACAGCAGAAATACCAGCTGTTTCTGTTTACCTCATGCCCATGAGTGCCACGTCCTCCCTAATATAGTGGCTTGGCCCTTCTGGATAGAGGATGGAAAAATCAGAAGTCACCTGCACTTCATGCGTGCAGTACAGTCAAGTGAGGCCACTACACATGGCTCCTCACTACAGCCCCTCCACACCCAGCTGGCAATCTTCCCAGAAGATCTGAGAACGATCAAGCTAAATGTCTTCTATTCTTCCATCCTCTGCCCCCATAAATTATCTTGCACTTTTAATTCCTCCACGAATGAAGGTGATTCTACTCTGCCCACCTGAAATGAAAAAGTAAAATACTTTAAAGGCATTGCACACTGTAAATGACAGACATCTGAGTCCATCATTTTGTCATAATACATAACATATGAACCTATTTACTAATCATACCAACTGCCCATCACCTGTCAGTTCTCCACTCACACCAGCCTTGAGGTCTAATCTGAAGGCATAGCATGCCACATTCAAATACTCTTGACCTATACATTTCAATCAAGAGATTCCTCTAGGTAATGAAAAACACAAAGCCACCAGAAATCCCAATGAACTAAAGAGGCTAGATACGTAAGTCTCAAAAGAGAGTGCTCTGAAACATAGCCTTCAGGAGAAAAGGACTTCATTGTTGCTTCTCCTTTTCCATGGTTAGTTATTTCCCACTCCCGCAGCAATTAAAAACCATTTTACAGAGAAACATTAAATTCCCAGCCTACGGTCTCAAGTCTAGAAGTCAATCTGCCTATGGCAAGAAAAAGTAGGAGAGATGGGAGGTGGTAGACTTTAAATCTGCTGAAAAGGAGATGTAACTGGGTAAGTATCCCAGTTTTTAACTGCACTCTTGACTTTTATGTACGTATTATTAAGGATCAAATCACTGATGATGAATAGCGACATTTACATTTACTGTGGGTAAGTGGAAGACTATTCTAAACCAGCCACTAGAACTCAAAAGGCAAGTCAATCTCCATTGTGCAAAATTCAAACTAGAGCCTGCTGAAGCAAGAGTAATCCCTACTTTTCCCTCATACCTGCCTTTTATTACAGCTAGCGTTCGCATAACCACACTGTAAGTCCAATCGGTAACTGATCCAAAAAGCCTAAACCTGCAAGACATTGGGCAAAATTTTTTTTTATTTAGATCAGTTTGCTCAACAACTCACTGACCTTCAGTACCATGTCTCCACCTCCAATACCTTGTCTTCACCTTCAATACCTCGTCTTCTCTCTAAAGCAAAGAACCACACCAGAAGCAAGGAGGACGCGTGCAGAGGAGATGCAGCGCAATGTAAGACCAGACATTTAGTCACAGGCTTTATAAATTAAGACTCCTTTAAAGTAAAGGTAATAACTTCATTATTACTGGTATTTTTCTTTTAGTACAAAAAAGATGTATCAAAAACCATATGCAAGCATATTTTAATGCTCACAATAGCACAAGCTGATGGCAAAATTCATTCATGTGTGTCATATTTATAATTTAGCCTGCCTTTGATTCATAGTTTTGGTGGAGGGGACAGGAGGGAGGAATTAAAAAAAGAAAAATTAACCATGCTAAATATCTACAGGAAGCCAAGAAGAAGTAAGGATGCTCAGTCAATCCAGTAAACAGTTTGATCCAGACACCGACTGTATCAGCAAGCTATACTCTACAGAACTGAAAGAAATTTTCACAGGATGTGGTCTGAACCTCAAGACACTGTTGCTCAGCATGTGCTGTGCATGTTTTTGCAACAAAAAGTCAATTACTTGCCTACAAAGCAATGCTTTCAATCTACAAAAGACTTGAGGGAATGAGACTAAAGCACACAAAAGTATATAGACCATCATCCCCAACATCATAAGTTCAAAATTTACATACACTTTCTTTCAACCAAAGCAAAAACCCTTTTTAAATTCCAAAGTGACCAATACAAGGAAGTGCTTTGTAAAGGACCACTACTGACAGAAAGTCTGCTGTTCACTTCGGCCTAATATTAACATTAGAAATTTAGAAAAAATATTCAATTAATTTCAACCTATAATTCAAACCATAAATAGATACACTGAATACATTTATAAAAACTGACATTTATATACATAATAGTGCCACAGATCTATAGATGCATGTTTCTAGATGCATGGGATCATTGTTCTTAAAATATAAGTGAAGATACACAAAATGTGGTTCTTCCTAGAGCACCAGAAAGCTGCCACTTTATAGCAGGTGATGTCCATGACCTAGAGCAGAATGCAACCTATTTCCAATCTTGATGGTAAAGGTGATTTATCCTAAATCAAGTCCATGAAATAAGACACTTTCTATTAACCTTCAGATGTTTGGATGTAAAGCAAGGCTAGTAATTGGTATGCATGAAACGAGTCTCTACAGTGCACCCAAGTTTCTCATCTAAATTCCTCCTCTACAGCCCCTTCTACTAACTGACTAACTTAGAGCCACCCTTACCATGCACCTCAAAAACAGACTTAATAGTAAATATTGATAGGAATAAACATAAACAGGTTTTTTTCATTAAAAAAAATACTTCAATTATGCTGTCTTCTGGTCTGCTCCCAAATCAACACGACCAAGGTCTTGGAGAGCCTAAGAAGAAGGGACATATTCAGGAAGAAACCACAAGAAAGGATGAAACAAAGCATAACAGCCAATACGCTTTTAAAAGTCACAACAGTTATATGTCATGGTTAATTACATCACACAGTAAAATTAAGTTACACAGTACCTTAAAAAGAAACAAAACAACCAAAGATAAAACAACACCACTGTTTAATGGAGAGGTATAAAATAGATATTTACAACCAAAAGCATAGAAAAATCTTAGAAAAAATTTTGGAATAAATGCCAAGGAGAGGAAAAAAACCCCTGTAGAATCCATAGCATTATTTGTCTATTAAAACCAGAAATGACAAGTGCTTTGATGACAGCTTCAGTTGGTTAAAGAGTGAGAAATGACAATATATTATAACTGTTGCAAGTACATTGCAATTCGTAACCTTTAGATGTTCCAAAAGGCAAAACCCCCATTTTGTGTCAAAAGTATGCTTTGTGATGACAAGAGCTAAAGTGCAAGTAAGATTAACTTGGTATTTCACATTGAAAATGTCAGCAAACCAGGCCAGACTCAATAGAATTAACAGATAATTCTAAGGTGCAGGGAGGAGAGGGACACCCATAGATACTTGCTTGTACACCTGAAGTACATTTCAGATACACAAAAGAACAAAAGGAAAACACAGACCTGAGAAAACATTTCTTTGTGTTACTACTTCTGGTACTTCCTACAATTCAATAGCTACAGAACCCTCCTGTAGCTACTGACAGCTGGGAGACAAGCAGAAACACTGGAATTAACTGTGCTTGAACAGGTCACACCTCTCTGTGGCTAGCAGGACCACTAATCCTTCATGAAACACAAAATTTGGTGACTAGAATGAAGATAAACACCACACTTCAAAGCACAAAGGCTGAGGAGGAGGAAAGCTCATGTATATCTGAACACATTTCTATAGATTTTCTCATAACTATCCCAAAGAAGGCTCAGACCAATCAAACTAACGCACATCGCTATCAGGGAAGGCAGCTGGACTGCCAGAATAAACACAAAAGCTGACAATAACCCAGCTGACTCGGCTCAAGATACAAACAGGCAATTCCAGGGTTTGCCTCATCTCTCAGCAGATAAGCACATCTTTAAATGAGGGTACCGTTACCATGGGACAGCTGAAGATCTCAGGGAGTGGAATTTAAACCAGGAAAGAAACACAGTAACACCTCCTTTTTCAATCCAAGAGACAGGAACATATCAAGCTTCCAACCCTGCTTCACAACTGATCTCCTACAATCACCCCAAAAAAGCAGAGAAATTATAATAGTTATGGCCTCTGCTACAGCCTCTGATTCACGTGAAGCTCCTTTATTATTAAATGTTTGTTTTAAATAAATCCATGCCTTCCACAGCTATGGAAGTAAAACATTCACCCTCTCTTCTCTTTCAGGGACCTCTCATTTCTCACACAAGACTGAACAGCAGTTAGAATGTTACATAAGTTAATTTACTAAAGTTAATTTTTAACTCCATTTCTAATCATAGTGATTGAGGAGAAAGAACAAACAAAGAGACAAACGACATTCAGAAAGAACAAGCAAAAATTCTTTAGAAGATACATACTTCATTCCTCTGGCTTAAAGAGCCTTTTAAAGGCTTTAAAATTACTTCAGATAAGTAAAAATTGTGCAATATAGTAGTTAGAAACTAATCAGATGAAATTACAGCTTCTAGAGATAAATATATTTTTCCATCTACCAGCTACTTTGCCAATATGGAATAATAAGCAACAAAATGCTTGGCCTTGGGCTTGTGTCTTTATAAACCCTTCAATATTTGGAGCTATTAGTTGTAAATGTTCTTACTCCTTGTCTTGAGAACTTGTTGGAATTAGACACTGGGCAGAAGCAAAATCTTTCACTGCTTATTTCTATCAACCATGGTTTCCTAACTGCAGTATCAAGCAACTACATACTTCTCGCACGCTGCTGTAAAGAAACACAGATGCTACTAGCCTTAAAACAAACAAACAAACCCCAAAACCTCCAACAAACCAAATAAACCAAATCACCCACCAAAAACCTGTATACTGTGCACAAGCCTAGATATCCAAGGAGGAAAACATAATTCTCTTTTTCCTATTTCTTCATCTTTATTGATAGATTCCTGGTTTCAACTTCCATCTACGGTATATGTAAAACAAAGAAAAAGCAGGAGATGGGGAAACAAACTACTGAAAATGCTAACAGTGTAAGTCAGCAATTGGTATTTAATACCATCCTCACTACATAAAGTCCCTTAACTCAGGAAATAATATAGGTTTGAAGAACATAATTACCACATTCTGTTTCACATAAATATGGTATTTTTATTGGTTTGACATATGTTGCTTCCTGAATGGATTTAATGTATTTTGGCATTCCAGAACAAAACTGCTCTCAGTGTTTGGCACTTCATGTACAATGCAGCCAGGAAGCCACTCCTTAAGACTATGCAGCCATCTGCGGCAGATACCAAAGGTTTTTGACAAGCAAGCTGCACTGCTGTAAATATGTAGTGTTTCACTATAAAAGTTCTCATCTATTAATCAGACTGCACATAATTGCCTGCAGATAAATTCAGGTGATCTGCAACACAAAACAGGTCAGCACAGAAAACAGAAAGGGGAAAAGATAATCAAAAAAAGAAACCATTTCTTATTAGAAGATTACTGGTTATTTAAATTAATTATTTTGCTTACTAAATTGTATGTCCACACATAAAACCTCAGCCCCTGATGCCCTGCCTTACGCGCATGCCCCCTCAAAAATGCAATTGCCAGAATTCCTACCTAAAGCTAGGACAGATCAAACAACACAGGTCAGAAGAACACAGCAGGCCCAGAACACTTGAGATACAAAGTAAGCAGATGTTGGGTCCATGGGAGGGGAAGGAAGAACCACACTCAAAACCCTCAGTTAGTAACAGCCTAGAAAAACTGCTGCACCAAATCCAGGTTACATAATTCAATCTATGGTAACAGAAAGATAAATGGAAACACATTAATAGATCAGAGTTCAAAGGAAGTACATGTGGGTATGTATGTTCATTCCCCATTTTGAATTTGGCAGATTTCAAAAAAATATATATCCTACCAAAAAACATAAATAAATATGCACTCCAACACTTAAACGACTATGCAGTGCCCTAATGGAAGTTACTGTTTGAAGAAAAACAGTATATAGAACTGGACTTCCATTTTACTTTCTAATTCCTCCTCCTTTAAAGAACACTTCTGTCTCTGTGTTCTAAGTGCTATCCACCTCAACAAGCTTTGGTTTTTCTTCTTACACATTTAGTATAAAATGCAGTACTAAAACCAGAAGCTTTTATTTACAACGCAGCTTTAAAAACAGTTTAACTTTAATACAGCTTTTTCACTGCTACAATAAAGAACAGCCACTATTTTTTTAAAAAGCAAAAGTTCAAAAAACAGAACAAAAAAAAGGCTGGATTTTCCAGACTCTAAGCGTCTTGTCCCTCTACTTTATACAGTAATTATGCCACATATTACCTCAACATTATTCTCAGCAGTTTTAAGAGTTACTGTCCTGGACATATAAAGGAACCCTTGAACCTACTTACCTCTGTCTATTGTTTTTCTTTACATTAATTTTACAACTGATACACAGATCCCAATACATTCCAATTAACTGTTCGCAATGGTGATGCAGAAGAATTACTCCTCTCTGCACTGGCTGAGGTTCTAACTACAACACTCATCACATCTTCCATGTGGATAAGAACTGTTATTCTTGTCCTCTATTTACTCAGCTTTTCTCTCACAATCCACATTTGATTTTTGCCAGTTTATAATCTCTTTTCACTCCCAACACAGTGATGAAACATTTAAGTTAGTATTTTTGTACTAAACTGTTTTTTCCTTTACTTAGTGTTGTGTTCCTCTAAGTGAATGGATGATGATTAAAGAAAAGAGAACTGTTACGTTGTTTTTATTTTACTTTATCAGGCATTTTGCAGATAAGATAAGAAACTGATACAAAAAAATTAAAAGAAGGCTATTCTTGAATGGTTTCTTAAGCATTTTTGCCTCTTTAGATAGGGAAGAACAACACTTTACTGCTTACAATAAAATTTTTACGAATAACTTAGAATTTAGACAATTATATTTAAGTACACTTTCTCTTAAAAGTGTTGCTTTCAATAGGGATAATAATTCACTATCGGAAGCCAAAAACAAGTTTTTCCACCTGATAGGAGATTTAAGATGAACTAAAGAGTCTTCTTTCTCATCAAAATGCTAATTATAGCCTCAAAACTGAATTCAAAGTTGATTTAATAATAACCCAACTTCAAGTGTTACTCAACTTCTGACACCCTGTGCTTTCCAGAATGAGAAAAAATAGAGGTACAATACTACCTTGACACTACTGCAGTTAAAAGTGGGACAGTGCCATGCTGATTTGCTATTAATATGTCATCCTCTTTTCTCAGAATAGGAAAAAGTGATTGAAGACCACAATGTAGGAATTTCAGAGAATTTCATAGCTGTAATTTCAAATAATTTGAACTGTCCAGTGCGTACTTCAGACTTCTCAGAGATTAAAATAGGTTAATACAAAACTGGGGGAAATGAGTCTGATTTTGAGGGAAAGTTATTCCTCTGCAGACATTTCATACTCTGAAGCTGAAATTGAAAATCTGGTCAAGATTCAACACCAGTGGAATGATGCGTGAGCTACAGATCTAAAATGAGCAAATATACATTCAAATTCAGTGGAAATAAGCAGGGACTCACTCCACAGACTAGAGAAAGTACCATTTTTAAAAGGCTAAGGAACAATTTGTTGGTTCTTCATTGGTTAGTTTATGTAAAGGGAGAAGCAAAGTAAGAAAGAGGATAAGAGAAAAATATTGATTAAACACGTTTCTCCCCTACTCTGTAACAGTTTCTTCTAACCTGCCCCATTGACAAGGCCATAATCCTTCCCTTGATGCATCATGATTTGCTGCTGCAAAACCAATTCAGTAACTAATGCCATGAAAGACTACAGGATATTTAAAATCTTAACAATACGTCTCCAACAGATCCCACAATTTCCCACAGGAAAGTCCCACAGAAATGTTTGCCTGCTTTACTGTCTTTTTCCAGTAAAAACAGCATTGCAAAACCACAGAATAATGCCAGGATCCTCAGCATTTCTTCTGCTTTGTTTCAGTAAAGCAAAACAAAATAAATGCTCCCTGAAAAACCGATTAACTCACCCAGATAAATACAAATGAAAGAGTAAATTAACCTCAAGTCTATTAAAATCTATTTTAAGTGTATCTTGCTTTTCTAGGACTTGTATTACTTACATTTTCATTTAGTTAGATGAAATACCTGGTACCAGACCCAAAGCCTTAACACCTAAATTAAAAATAACACACTGGAAGAACAGGATTGTCTAATAGCCACAGAAAGCCCACACCCTCACAAAACATTGTTCAGGAAAACAAAACTCTCCTAAAAAACACAAATAAGATGCACTATAGATAAACAACATTATATTAAAATAGTAAAGCTCTGAAGATTTTTTCTTCCCCATATCAATGTTTCTGATCTTATCCATCAGGATCAGAGCCAGACGCATTTACAAATTCTGAGTTCCAGCTGATTTTCCCTCCCTGTCACATTCTGAAAAGATGGTTTAACATGTCTATTTCCATCCTTTTTCACCTTTTCTTACTTAGAATCCTTAATATTTGTTACCTTGTTTTTAACAGTTTCCCAACACCCATATGTGAACCAACAACAGTGACCTAACAAAAGTCTCAAGTAGAATTGTAGGTTTGTTCCAAATACTATTTTCTAGCACTGCACACTCAATTCCCTTTGCCTGTATCTCCCCCAAGAAATTTAAAGAACTCATTAATTATTTAGAATAAATCACCCTGCATAAGTTTACTACAGCATAGCAGACACAAACGGTATAAAGACTGAATGGTATGAATCGGGAAGAAGCGAACTTTTGAATTCTCCCTCAGTGATGAACTTTACTGCCAATCCCAAAAAAATATAGAGCAGCTCAGAAATTAAATAATCAACAGAGCTCCAGGGTTAGCACCACATATGATTATGTGACCAGAAGTAACCCAAAATGAGTATATTCTCCTAAAAGGAGCTAACTACCAACCTCACATTCCAGGCCACCACAGACTAACATGCCACAGCAAGCAAACATACCAACAGCAGGAGATCAGTGAACACTATCTGCTGTCAGCATACTCACTGATCCTCCTTCAACTAGACCTACCTCAAAGGCCAAAGTGGAACCTAAGTAAATTAAACATCTAAATATTACACTCAGCAGCATAAGCATGGAAAGTGAGCATTTACAAAGCATTTAAGTGACGAAAGATTTAGACTGCTATGCTGATACACTTTTCAGTTTAATTTTACTAAAAATACAGGCCTCAGTCTTGTAAATACTACTGCAGCCAAGCTTTTTGTTGTCTTAACCACGAGCGTGCACGAGCACATACAGATTTTTAAGCAACATCTTCCCACAGACAAAAAAACTCCTGTAATTCACAACAATAAATGTTCTCCGATATCCAGTTTCAAAAATAAAAATCCATGTTATCTTCAGGGTTATCTGTAAGACAAAAGACTTGCAGTAACTTGCTCAAATTGCTGACAATTGGATTGCTCTTCCAAACTACTATTTCTCCCCTCTGGTAGAGTAATGCCAGGAAGACAACAGTCACATGGGGCAAAAGCAGCAGCTCTCATATCTTAGCAGTCCATCAGAAGTCTTCTAGACAAGCCTGGAAACACTTTCCACCATTCAAACACTTACAGTGCTGTCTACAGTCATTCTGGATGACCAAACCTGTGAATGACATTCAATCATCTGGCACGGCATTTCAGATGTTTCAGATTTCTGTACAGGCACTGATGTAGCTTAAAGCACCTACGCCCTCTCTTCTGCTACTGAAAACTCGGAAGTTTTGGAAGATATGTACTGAAAAACTCTAAGGACAAGGAGGGCAAGGAAGGCTGAAGAAATCATTTCTGCAAATATACTAATCACATACCCCACATCATGGGACAGAGGACAAAGGACGAACACGAAACTTCTCTTCCATAATTGTCTAGGAAGATGGAACCCCTTATGCAGCTGCTACAGGAACTTCTCATGCCAACTGGAGCTGAAAACCGGTGAGAAGACTCCAAAGGCAGCAGTAAAACTCAAAGCACATTACTTCAAAAACCAAGATCATCCTTCTGCGTCTACTTTTAACACAATACCAGAACTTCAAATATTTTGAATTTATTTATTTATTTATTGGGATTGGAGCTTTCTCCAGCAAGGAGAATAGAGCCCTGACCACTTCACAAGAAAATACCACCCATTCCAAATTAAGATTTAAATTTTAAGTGTTTCACATCAAGTATTTGTAACTTTTACTAATACTTCAAACCACCTGAGCTTCTTCCATTCCTAAAGCTAGCCCCAGACAACTGACGCAAGAAGCCCTTGAGCACTACAAGCTCACAGCAAGACAACTATACCCCAACCTATACAAACCATCTTAGCTAACAAGATTGAACCTTATAAGGTTTGTTTACCTTCTGACATTATTACAACTACTAAGACCTCCACAGCAGACAAGATTGTTCAGATTGTCCTCAAGACCCTGCTTAATCATCACTGTTTGTTCCTACACATAGTGATCGCTCAGTATCAAGTATCTAAAAATTCCTTTCAAGAACAGAAAGAAACTAATCTACTTTTAAATTTAAACTTTCGCTTTTAAACTTTTAGCTTTAACTTTTTACCCTAGGCAAGACAGTTGCAATGCTGATATTCTCCAACGTAAGTACGCTTCAGTTTGGTTTCATCTAGACCAATGAAACCCAAGGTTTAGAAGAGGTTTGCTCAGTTTTATTTTTCAATTGTGCAAAGTCACGACATATTTTTAAAGGTGGAATTGCACCCTAGTGTTTAAATATCATGCTTCTGTATCCCCTTTAGGGAAAGTAGAAAGATTAATAATTCAAATACCTGTACAGAAATTTAAGCATCAAATAAACAAGTATCTTAAAAAGAACTGGTGACTAATGATGTTCCTTTGGATCCATCGAAATTCAGGAGTAGGTCTCATCTGGGTCAGCAAAACTTACCAAAAATTGGTAAAAATAAAAAACTCCTTACCAAAACTTACCAAAACTTGGTAAAAATAAAAAACTCCTTACCACCAATGTCGCATTAAGAAGCGGGCATTCTTTATTTGCCTGGATGCATAAGAGGGTATCTCCTCCAAAATACCGTGCATGCTGAGCACAGAAAAAGCTCCTGTTTATATACTATATTTTACATACATATTCATGAATTTTCCTGAAACAAACACACATACGATAATCATCTCCCCAAAATCATTAACATATTTTCCCTCCCCTTTACGCATGTGTTCTTCTGCCCTGGGGGTCTCTTTGGTGGTCCCTGGTGGTCAGCAACCCCGAAGTCATAGCTGACTGCTTGGGAACTGATAAAAGTTGGCACAACTGGGCTGGTTGCTTTCCAGTTCTTCTTCCTAAAGAAGAAGCATTGTGCAGTTCCATAGGCCAGTGGTTTCTGAAGAATAAGCATTGTATTAGCCCACCAGGTGCAAACGATTTTTCATCTGGCAACAATAAGAGCAAGGCAGTAGAAAAAGCCCAATTACCCTGAGATTACTCTATAAGAAAAATGCTGTTGATTCCAGCATAACTTTTTTTTTTCCATTTTAATTAGATGGGAGATACATAAATCTCTCCTAAATCAGCATACTTACTTTGAAATCTTACATTTTTAAGATTCGACTCACAATACCCAAATACTGTATTCTTGGTTCAACAAGAAAGCTGTATTTCAGCGAACTAGCCTTTTTACAACAAAAAAAAATCCTTAAAAAAACTCTCATACCCTTGGTTAAATACGGACTATTTACTACTCAATCTACCTTCAGTGTTTTTATTCGGATATGAGAAGTGTCCTCTGACACATTGTTCTACTTACTCAAAAACTGACATGGTAAAATAGCAATCAATGTTTATAAATCTTCCTTTTCCAGATAACCTTCATTTAACTATCTATTTCAAATGTTACCATCAACATTCGCATGCTCACACAGGAATACAGTCTACTATTTTCATATCCGTATGAGTAACTCTTCCATCAACTCAACTAGTAACTCATTTGGAAAAGGTTAGATTTCTAATGCCTCTATGTGGATTAAATGTCAGGCACTTCTTCAGCAGATCAGGTTATTCTACAGGGAGAATCTGCTGAAGGTATGACATATCAAGTATTTGATCTTTACATAACATTTTCCCTAAAAGATTTTCCTTTTTTGTTGGGAGCAGGAAGGACAAAAACAAAACAAGAACGCAAAGCAGACAGACAGTGATTCATTACAGCCCTACAGGAAAGCCGAGTTGAGGAATTCGCTCCCATCCCCTTCTGTTTCTAGAACCTACTGCTAATATGCGAGGTATAATGTATGTTACACATGTGCAAGCCTTTCCTTAGCTTTTATCTTCCAAGCATGGCTCTTAATGCCTGGGACTACAGACTCTCGGCAAATTCCACTGAGAACAAATCATAACACTGTTTACTGAGACCACCAACTTAATACGCTAAGAAACTATCAATCATTAATATTTTCTCCACAGAGCCCCCTCACCCACTCTATATGAACATGACATGCAAATTGATACCCTACAGAGCTTTATGTTCACACTAAGCATTATCTACTGCACAGCTTATACATAAGACAGATCTATTCATATTTTTACTAATATGATAATCATCTTAATGATAATCACTTTCCATAGTATGCCATATACTGCAACTTCTAGGTCTTTGATTGCAAGCATACCTTCTTAAAATTAGTGATGTTTACTTGAGCTTAATTTAATTTATGAGTAAGAACCTGCCAGGTCAAAAGAACATCTCCCCAAGCCATCAACACATAGCTATAAAAGTGTTGTTTCAAGCACATGAGGTACCATGTGTAAGCTTAAATAATTTTGTTCATAATAAGAATATCAATGTCAGACTGATTTTTAGTTGAGATCGTTGATCTCAAGAAAGAATACATCCCTTCATAACTCCCAAACTATGTTAATGACATGAATGGCATTTGAGGATATAACCATGAGCTGTAAGCAGTACTGAATTACACTTTCATCATTAAAAAGAGCCTTATCCATAGCTACCATGGTGACAAAACACTAGCGTAAAAAGTTGTGCCTCCACTACAAGGAACTATTCTTCTACATGGCATTGAAAAATATCAAGTGCATCATGAGAAACACAAAAGGCCTGAAAAGAAACAAAATTGCCTTGATTATGAACATAGTGGTTTACAACTAAATTTGTCATGCACAGCTACAATTCCTCACCCTCCCCTCAAGAATCTCAAGTCATTATTGGGACTGAAACACTGCTCTGGAAAGGGATGGTTCTTTGTAAAAGGATTACTCTATTCAGAGTTTCTGCCAAGCATCAGCCACATAAGGAAAGCAAAGTTCACTGCCATTTATTTTGTCCAGACCTTTCTGATGCCTAAGAATAACCCTTACTGCTGCCTGGAAAAGTAAGTTTATAAATTTCGAGTCAAATCATTTATTTGTTATCAGCCTCTGAACCTGCTTTAGGCATTGATATGTTGACATTTTTCCTTACAGTACATCAAACAGATGGAGTTGGATTATTTTTTCTTAAAGCATTAAATTACTCCATGATGTTAAAGAACTACATATGTAGGACTGTTACAAATTTTGCACAGAAATTACTTTGTCCAAGGCTCCCAAATACCAATACATGTAAGACACTCGCAAGACTGAAGCATACACATCCTACCTAACCAACACGCTCAGTTTGACTAATAGGAACAAACACTCCAGAGCTATGGCTTCTACCTCATTCTGAATATTCACAATATGAGAAATTCCTTGCCTTCACGATAGAACTAACCTATAATTGCCTCTTTGAGGCATGTGAAATAAACATGCATCTAGTTAGCTGGCATAACAAGCACCAGAGGTACAAAACCTTACACCAAAAGTTCACATTTAGTTTCCCCTTCAACAGCTTCAAAAAGGAGTTCTTTCAAAAACTAGAAAGGGGAAAGTGATCATCAAAACCAAACAAGGCTACATTAACAGCTTCAATTGCATGCACTTTAAAGAAGTCAGGAACTAGGTATCTGCTTTGGTTTTGTTTTGTATTTTGTTTTAAATGAAGGTTCTTAAGATGAACTTTGCAAGGATCAAAATGCAGGACAGATTTCTGCTATACAAGCTGAAAAACAAGCAGTCCAACTCATCGCTTTGAGAACAGAGAGGGCAAAGGGGAAGAAGACGGGTTCACTGCAGCAACCGAGGCTGGAAAAACTGCGACATTTACAGACGACCAGGAGGGCATATTTTTATAAAGAAACTCAATAGCAATCCTGAAGTAGTCCGGCCAGACACTGATACACCAGAAAACAAGGCAGACATAGGAAGCACGAAGCCTCAAGATCTTTCGATCAAATAAAAGATATTACGTCCTTCGTGACTTTCTCATTTCCCGATAAGTTAATTATACTTGCAAGGTTACCAAACGTTTTGGAAGGGAGGGAGCTGAAGCAGCAGTTACGCAGTCGAGCAGCTTCAGCTCAGTGCCGTCTCGGGCCGAACAAAGAAACTTCTGTGTCCGATGAGATTAAAAACTTTCGGTCTCAGAGACTCTTTCCTTGCCTCCATGAAACCATCGCCTCGGTTCACACGTTTAGGCGAGACGGGGAGAAACACAAAAAGAGCTAAACTACGTAGGCCAAGGCGGAAAACACAGACAAAATATAAAGGCCAAAAACAGGATATAAAACGATGCGCGAACTCCTTGCTTTTTTCTCCACCCCTTCCCAGAGGAAGGATTTTTCTGTTGTTTTGGTGCTGCTGATCCCAAGCCTTCCCCATTTACCTTATCTGTCGGGGCGTCTAAACCAGATCCAGCAGGCAGGAGTTTCTTCCGACCCCAAGTTAAATCCAATCGAGTTTTAAGAGAGGAAGAGGGCAGAGGACGGGGGGAGGAGAAAGAATGTTACCAGCTTTCGCCGAGGCCGGGGGAGTTCGTGTGCACGGTGAGAGGGCAGCAGAGCAGCCGGGCTCCTCCCGGCCCCCGCCGGGATC
>VZTD01003258.1:54368-181592 GCA_013397725.1 Rhagologus leucostigma | reverse complement strand
GCGGGCGCGGCAGGCGGGAGGGGGGACGGGCGGACAGCGGCGGGCGGGGGGGCCGAGCAGGGGGAAGGCCGTGAGGGACGGGCGCTGCGGCCAATGGGGCCCGGCGGGGGCGGGCTGTGCAGGAACGGAGCGCTGTGGGGCGGGAGGCGCTGGTGCAGGGTTGAGGCCGGCGCGGGCTTGGGGGAGGCGGGAGCGGCGCCGGCCGGGGGCTGTGTCTCGCCGCCGCGGAATGGCTCCTCCCGCCGCTGCCCGGGCTGGGGCCTGTCCTAGTTTGTCGTCTGCAGGGGAGCGTCAGTCACACAGGCAAATTCAGTCCTGAATGATAGAAGTTTCCTCGTTAGCAGCTGAGCTTCCTAATTTGATGGTTGCACATCCTCTGTAGAAAGCACTGAGGCGCCGGCTTACGCCACCAAGCGCTGGCCCTTGCGCCTTCGTAGCCATCCCACTCCTGCTCCATCGCACCTTATGCTGCCTGACTTGGAGTTAGCAGGGTCTGAGGGAACGAACACACCCAAGGGAAAAACCGACAGCCTCCACCTACGCTTTGGTGTTTGGGTATGCTACATTAAACTTGGATGCGAACAACAACAATTAAAATAATGCCGCACATATTGTCACACTGTTTCACGTAAACCCTGGAACACTGCTGTACTTTCTCTTCCAAGTATTTCAACACTGTCAGTGCAAGACAATGGTACTGAAAATGCGTGTTGACTGACAAGAGTCATGTACAAATACAGGTTTGAAAAGCAGGCAGTGCATAGGTCACACGGCTTTGGTATCGACTGGGTTCGGATTGCTGTAGTACAGTTGTGATCCAAACAGAAAAAGTGAGTTTCTGTTTAATTTCCTGGATTGTTTGAAATGCCTATTTGATAACCTATTGTGTATGCAATATGCCATTTTAACAGTCCTGGAGCCTGGAGTTCTGCTCAGCCTCAACACAGCACATGAAGCTGACAGCAGGGTGGATTTGTACATGCTGCTCACCTTATGCTCCTTAATTGTGCTCAGCAGAGACCAAATCTAAGAACAGAGGTAGTTTTGTTTTCACGCTCATTTAATCCCTGGCAACTCTACTGGGACTGCCACCAACTAAGATGGAATAGTGTTTTATTATGATAATCGGTTTACTGAGAAACTGGCAAAATGCTAAAAAATGTCCTGTTATTGAACAGCAAAGGAAAATGATATGTCATGTTACTATTGACCTGCCCCTGATTTTAACATACAACTAGATGTGGAAAGTCCTTTATACCCCTACCAGTCCTTGAAAGTGACTCCACATGATATTTCCTGCTCAAGATCATTGTTTGCTTCATCCAGTTTCTTGTAGGGTTTAATCTTTAGCAACAAAACATACAGATGATTACGTTTTTATAGAAGTCCACTGTGTTTAACAATCCTGTTATTTATTTTAAACTTCTTGCCTGTATGTGGGAGTTGTATGTTCAAGTATCCAGTTTGTATCTAGGTACAGAAAATAACCATGCATTTCTACTAGGATAATAATATTCACTTACTATTTCTTTACTTTTCTCCATCTTCACAGAGCATACAGTCCTACTTTGGGGATTGCATCTATGCTTAAATTTAAATAATTAAACTAAATAAAATGTAGTCATCAGAGTTTATTAAAAAGAGAATTATATGTGTATATATAGATATTTCCCAAAACATTAAATCACTTCTATTTCTTCTTGTTCAGAAAAGCCATTTTCTTCAAATGAGTCAGATTTGGACTAAGGCCAAGCAAGAGAACTTTACCCTCACTGACAACAGATTTAGAATTTCTCACTTCAGAGCCCTACACTGGTGCTATAATAAAATTACTATTTTTTTTTAATCTCTTGCAAATTATTGATAATTCCTGTTCAATACCAAATAATGTGTCCTTATCGTAATTAATGCAGATAGCTCTCTATAACAGATGCCCTCCATCATGAACTCTTCAGGACACTTTTTTACATAAATTATCATAACTTTTTTAATGTGAAAATATTCTTTGGAAGTGCTTATTTCAAATTGCCCAATGCATTTATTAATGCAGCAGAGTAATAGATGGGTGTGAGAATTTATAGTAGCTGTTGCTCAGATGGTGAACCTCCCTACAGTTGTTAACGTTAGTTGCAATGTAAGATGCTGTTTCACTTACCATTTTAGCCATCAAAAATAAAAGCCTAGCCAAAGTCTGCTGAAACTACAGCTAGGTAGAGCACAACTAAATTTTGCAGAGACAAGATATAACTATCTATACAAATTGAGAAAATACCAGGAGTTGTCCCAGGGATCTAGAAGTGCTATAAATATCAAGACAGTATTTAGATTACAGCTCCAATAGAGTCCCCAGCAACATTAATTCCCAGAGCTGGTATCCCAGTTACCAAATAATTACAGATTAAGTGCACAAAGTACAAAATACAGAGTTACATAATGACTCCTTCAAGTGAGACTATGCATCTGATCCCACCAAACATTTAAACAAATCCTTTATACACACTTTCATGCTGAACATCAAGCCCAAACTCCTCTCATTTTAATTTCTATTTTTATATTTGAACAGGAGCTAGTAAATACTAGTGAACTAGTAAATACTGCAACAACATGCAGCTGAATTGAAAGAACATTTGGTGAAACAGTCACCTGTATGTTTGTCTCTTTCAGGAGTTAAGTGGTCTGAACAATTACTACATAGTTTCTTCTGAGTAACAGGGTTTAATTGCTGCTTTTCCCTATTCTTACTACTGTTGTTCATTACAATTGCATGTTTCCACTTTTGCAGGAAATAGACTGAAAGGCCTCTGGGGTAAGCGCTTCTGCTTATTAAATGCTCAGGTAGTGACTTGAACGGTGGATTTCAAATTGATTTGAAGTGGGACTTCTAGGCATGATTGCAATATAAATATTAAATAATAATTAGTGGAATGACCACCTGAAAGACACAGAGGCAATAAGTAATCTTTTCTTTAACAAGTACATATTGAAGTTTATTTTAAATATTCCATAATTTAAATTTGCCAAAATGTCTTATTGTAACATTTTCTGAATTTATGCGGTTCACAGCTGGATGACACCACACTTATGCTGGTGAAATGAACACAAAACTGGTATAATTCAGTGGCAATTAAGTCTTGGAAGTGTGTTGCTATAACTTCTAAATGCATAATGCATATCTACTATATTTAAAGAGAAGCTAAGTAAACGACATCTGTTCAGTCTAACTTCAATACAATCCCAGATTTACACTGGCTAAATACACCATACAAATACGTTTTTTCTGTATTTGGGTGCTTTGTTTCTCAAATAGTAAAATCAAAGTGATGAATGTAAATGCGTTGTGTGACTAAGTTTTGTAATACTACGCAAGTACCAATAGAAAACCTTGGTAACACCACAACCTATTTTGTATATGCTGCATTCTAGAAATGGTTAGGAATGTTTTAGAGTTATTTTTAAACATTTTATTGTGACTTTTTGTTTGTATTTATCTTCCTTGGTTACCATGGGAGAGCTGGTGAATTCTGAGGAACACTTGGAACATGGAGGAGCATTTCACATGGAGGAGAAGATTAAAAAAGGTGATGTTAAGGTACTTTTACTCTTGCCTGATTTGGACTGCTGTGCTCCTGGATAGTCTCCTTAACACTGAGTTTAAGCTATGCTGCAGCCTCTTAGCCTAAGGGTCTGTTTTGACAGCTGATGCCACCACATAAATCCTGTGCTGGTGAAAACAAAGAGAAATGAATGAAAATGAAGCCATACTTTGTGAGGACACTGACATCTGTAGATCATAACCACAAATACTTTGCTTACAAGGTTAAGACAAAGAGTTACACATGAAGCTGGCAGAAAGAGCCAGTTGTGAAGTTGCCTAAAATAAACCATGTGCTCAGTATGTTCCCTATGCAATGATGGTAGTTTTGGACTCCCTTTGCTAAGTTCTTGGATACTAGAAGCGTAACAATTAATGCTCTTGAGGATGTTTGTGTCCAAAGAGAAATCTTACAACAATGCTGTACCAACTTCTAGTCAGATCTGGAATACTTTTCTACAGAAAATCAGTTATGCTAGCTCTATAGGACCCATCATCACAACCATTAAATAAAACCAGATTTCTCTAATTTTAGGATGAATTGCATTTATTTCACATTTTATGGCTTACGTCTATTTTGACAATTTTTCTTAGAAGGTGCTAATGCTGACAATACAAATCTCTTAGTAGTCTTTAGCAGCACTGTTGTGTGTATGCACACATAAATTTTTACCTTTCACTTGTCTTTGTCTGTGAATAATGTCAGTCATGTAAAAACAAATGCTAACAACGTGTGAATTCTTGGCTTCAGTGTTGGTTCAATGACATTTCAAATTGAATTTCTTACGGACTACTATGTTTGGAATCACAAGGTAAATCCTTTTGAAGCAAGGAGATACAAACTGTCCAGTGAGATGAACTATCCTGTCTCTAGGCAGGTTAAATGGACAGATTGTACCTCAAGAAAAGAGTTTTTGATTTCTAGAAAAGCCACCATGGAACATTTTTAGGAGAGTTTTAAAAAAATTCCTTTTGATTGTTCTCCATCTGCAAAATACGGTTCATGATAAAAGATTATTTCATTTTGGGGAAAATAATTACTTTTCTTCAGAATGTGTTAGAGCAATTGCAGATTTCTTTCATTACATATGAAATTCAATTCTAAGTTCAATTAAAAAAGAATGATTTTGTCTTCCCCATTTCTCTTCTTTATCAAGTCGTCAGTTCCCCTTTTTTACTTATATTTTTGCCTTTTTTCTCCCCACACAATAGATATAAATGACATAGTTCTAAGTGCTAAAATGTTCTCCTTTTTCAAGTATTTTATCCCTTCCGCTCTGAACAAACAAAATATCAAAAATTGCACTTGTATCACTAGTATAACTGAAAACCTTGTAGAAACATTATAGATATTTTTAATTTTCCTTTTGACAAGTATGGTTTCAAAGTATTTTTTAAAATCTGAAATAGGTATTTTTTCAGTTATATCTGTCCTATGTTTTAAGGCATAGCAGATGCAAACAATACATTTCTAATGTTTTAATTCACAGGTTTCATCTACTGTTTTCCTCCATCGAAGGATATTTTTATACTTCTTTACATGGCAGGTATATTCTACAGTATTATTCTACATCAGTAAGGAAATAGTGACTTTCCAGGCCACAAAAGTGAAAAAGTTGTCTATTAACTCATTTCTATTCCTGAAAACAAGCAAAAGCACTCAACAGAGAGCTTGGCTTTACCAAGTACTTTGAGAAGTGCACTTTAGTCTAGAGATGTAATTACTTCTATTTCTAGAAAAAAAAAAATTAAAGTATTTTACTTTGTTAAACAAAAGTGAAAATTCATAGCTTCTGATTAACCATGCCATTATCAATGCAGCAGAGATTATTTCTTAGCATCATGACAGCATTGACTCAACTCATTTCCACAAACATATTTCTAAGTGTTGTGATTAAACAGCATACATTCCGATTAAACAGACACACAGCTCAGGTGAGAGAGACTTTCAATGAATTTTGACACTGAGGGATATAAATTAGATAAGGTTTGTAGAAGAGGTGATACCTTTAATTAGATCAACCGATAGAAATGGAGAAAACAAAGTTTTTGACTTGACTGACATCATTAATGAGAACTGAGAAGGAGGAAAACCCAAACTAAACACAAGTGGGATGTATTGATTTTAGTATAATAAAATTATTTTAATCAATTAAACCACTGGTGAGAAAACAGCTGCTAACATGAATGTACAGAGGATCAATCAGCAAGGAAACTGTCAGCTTTAAAAATAATATTGCTACTTTCTCCACTAAGAATGTAGTTCCCAGGATTATTTTTTAAAAATGACTTGTAGGTCCCCTGTTAGCTCCTGTTGCTCTCTGCAAGAGATGGACTATTTTTTTAATGAAATAAATATTCTCCTACCATTTGCTGTGTTTTGTGTATGATCTCTTACATGTGTCAATTCATTGTAGTGAATAATGGTTGATTAGTTTCAGGCATGTAATTCTCATGAGGATGTGTGATACTTAGTGTAATATATCACATTTTAAAGAGTGTATGAAGAAAACCCATGGAAATTAATGGTTCTTTTGGGCACTGACATAAATTATGTAAAATACGTCAGTATTGCTTGGCTGTGCCAGCAAGGTTTCATTCTAATGAGTGTTTGTTAGTACAGGGGAAGTGTGCTTTGGATTGTGAGTTTAATACTGGAACCGTTGTTTAAAAAGAGATGTGGGAAAGAAGAAGTCTTCAAGGAAGTGTTTTAGTAAATGCTAATTATCTAACAATTTTTTGTTTTTTCACGGGCATTGAGTATTATGCAATAGACAGGAACATTTTATCAGTGAGGGCTTCCATTTTGCATTAGATTGATAGGTGGTATTTATGAGGTTAATTCAAATGCGAGGCCTGCTCCTTGCAAGGCAGTTCAGAGATTTTTTTCTAGTGTGCCTTTCATAGTAGCTAATTTTCTGAAGGGTTTGTTGATTTGTGGATTCCTCTACGAAGTATTTTGCATTGTCACTTTTTGCCAGCCATATTATCTAGAAAGGTGATGTTCATCTTCTAGTACAGGAAAGGCAATACATTCTTAATTTAGCAGTGGAAATCTGTGGAGAAGTTCAGGTGAGGTTTAGTGGCACAGTTCTTTAAAACACTTTCCCATGAGTAGTTCATGAACATGCTGCCATTACTGGTATGAGGGACACATTTTAAAATATTTTCAAGCTTTGGTTGCTCTCCCCTACTGATTTCCATAGTTCTTTATGAGTAGTAGGCACCTTCATCTGAAAAATAGCGATTTAGGTGTAGCAACATTGTATTAAATAAGAGAAACAATTGCTCTGGTTTAAGTTCTTTATCTTTGACAGAAACCATTTTGGATTAAGCCCCTGCACAACCAAGAGACCTTTGGAAGAGAAATCCTCTAAGATGTGAATATTCATAAACTGCTTTTTAAGACACTCAGATGTTCTTGTCAGGCTGTTCAGCATTTTAGAACTATGTGGACATTTTCTTATGCATACTCTGAAGAAATGGGAAATTGCCAGGGTGCGGTTATGTTCTTTTCCATCACATATCTATTTTTACTATATAAGCTATTTTGCCTGTAGTTCAGCCATGTCTTTATGTGTTAATACAATCATAAAACAAACAGTTCTGTGTGTATATATATACAAACACACACACACATGCATATAATTGATCCACAAAAGCCTAAATCTGAAATACTATGAGATGTATATGTATATAAATCAATATGTGTCATTTACATACATATATATGTATATATATGTATATGTATGTGCACAAATATTGAAGTGAAAGCATTCACCCTTACAGTGTTAAATTCTTATGGCATAGATTTAATTTCTCTTTCATTTTAAGACAGGTAAATGTCAATAAAAATATATAGACACAAAACCTATGTGAACCACACATATGTCTAGGAAAAGTAAGTGATGTGCCAGAAAGTCAGGTAATTTATGAGGCATACTGCTGTCACAGAGATTTAAACTATAAGGATCTGCCATTTCAAATGCAGAGATATTTTTCATAGGAGTAAGCTTATTGCCTTCACTGATATTGCTAATTGAAATAAGATGCTACACTACACCTGTCTCTAGATCCGTTACCTAAGGGCTTGTTTACACTGAATCAGAAAAGTACACTAACTCTGTGTATATTGAAACACTTTAATTCTGTGTGATACAGTTTTAGTATGTACTCACTGTTGAGATAAGGTGAATCCTACATACCCATCTGAAGCTTATTAAATGACGCACGCATAATGTTTTACTGAGCTACTGCCTTCCTGCATTTCCAAAGCTGAGAACATGCTGGAATGATTAGGAAGGTAAGAAAGGCCCTACTTGCCCCTGAACTTCACTTTCTCATTACAACATTGCAGGCTCACAACACAGCACAGCAAGCCCTTTTCATCTCCTTGTTCTGCAGAAATCAAATCCAGAGCTTTAGAGGGCACGTACAGACCTTCACAACAAACACCCTCCTGATACAGTGGAAGGAGCTTAGACCCTGTTGAAATGAGGACCACCATCTCTGGCTGCCATAGGCAGCTCATGGCACATGTCCTGCTGCTCTATTGCCATGCCAAATAAAATATCATAATCCACTTCCAGAGATCAAAAATAGATTACCAGCAATTCTCCTTTTAGCTGCTTACTTTAGAAGAAGCCTGACCGGGTTTTGTCAAGGAAAGACGCAACAAAGTCAGTTTGCTGTAGGCAGTGCTGATGCCAGTGTACACAGTGAGGACTCCAAGGCTGGTACATGATGTTGTCAACAAGGCTCACATAAAAGCCAGGACCATTTTGCCTGAGTGGCTGAGTGTCTTGGCTGGATACACGCAAGTGGAGCAGGACAGGTGTTCAATTTG
Organism: Rhagologus leucostigma; assembly: GCA_013397725.1. Lineage (NCBI taxonomy): Eukaryota > Metazoa > Chordata > Aves > Passeriformes > Rhagologus > Rhagologus leucostigma. The sequence continues at coordinate 173,154 of VZTD01003258.1, read as the reverse complement.
CCCATCTTATGGACTACTTGTGCCGGCAGTCCTGAGAAGGGAACATCAGCCAGTAAATCTCCTTGTTTTGCCTGGTTAATATGCCATTAATGTGAAAAGTTATAGAAGAGGTAGCAGTATTGTAGTTCTCAGGTGAGGGAGTATGACTTGCAGTGTTACTTGTAGGCATTCAAAACTCCTCTGCTCCTAACAACCAGCTGCACTCTGCAGATCTCTTCTTTCCCTAACTGCTCAGTTCAGTTGCCTTCATTCGTATGTTCCAGGCAGTGACCATGCTAGAAGTTTCAAGAGCTAGTTAAAAATAATGATGTCTCAGCAAATGCAATAGTTTGGTCACTCTCAGATGTTCAGTGGAAAAGACTCTTTTCTTTCCCTTGCTCTCCTCCCCCACCACATACATCTTCTCTTTCCTCCCCTCCCTCTCAACCACTTGAGCTTAGAAAGGAAAAGTTGCAGCAAATGTGTCAAAGTTCTCTGCCATCATCCCTTACCAATAAAAGAAGAGGCATGAGCCACTGTTAGCTACTGAAATTTTGAATAATCAAGCTTTACTGGAAAGAAGGCACTTCTTAGGGGAATAAAAACTGAATTTAAGATGCCAAAATTATTATTTTATAGCTGTTTTGTCCCTTATTCCAACATTGAAAGCAGTGACTATGCTTCCAGAGGAGATTAGACTGCTTCTGTTGCATATAGAATATGTCCTATGAATCCTTTCTTCCTATAATGATTGCATAAAGAGGGAAATCACCCGGAGCCAGTGCTGCCTTCTCTCTCCTATTTATGGGACCGCAATCAAAGGAGACTGTTTAGCTGCTAATGAATACTGAAGACCTTCCTGGAGCTGAATGAAGTAGTTCAGCTGTCATTCAGAGAATGACCAGCCTTTGAAGGGTGAAAAGCAGAGTGATAAACAGAGGTGTTTTGGTCTCTGGTGAAGAAGAGTGCTGTTTTGGGAATAGGTTAAGTCCAGTCCCACTGTGGAGTGAGTGGAGAAGAGGCCAGTTTTACCACATCCAAATATGCAGGTGTCTCAACAGTTGTTTCATTTTCTTGTGTGTGAAGCAGATAAAAATCCTGGCAAATTCTAGTCATGCTGCCTGTGCATACAGGCTTCTGGAAATGCAAATGTTAGTTTTCTTGTAATGGAAGAATCAGCACTCTGAAAACTGTAGGATTGACACTTTAGGAAAGAAATGTAAGTACAGATTTGACTAAAAAGGCTACAGTGTAGGGGGAAGCTGCTGACATTAAGAAACATGAGGAATAATGAAAGCAATACCTGTTGGTCACTACAGAGAAAATGGATGTGAGCAGTTAGTATGTACTCCCAAGTTAATGTACACCTGTGAAGAATGAAGCATATAAATGAAAATAAATATTATGAAATAGAACAGAAGGATATTCAGTGGTCTTAGTCTTGGGAGAACAGGGAAGCTGAAAAAGGAAATGAAAGGAGGTGAACTAATTTTCAAAATTAGTATAGTCACATATGTCTGGGAAAACATGGGCATTCTCATTCAGCAGCATAAGCAGAGAAATGCAATTGGGGCAAACACCACGTTAGGCATAAAGCTGCCATGTCCATGTTTTCATATCACAGTGCAATAGTCACACCACCCCTTCATCATCCATCTCTCTCTTCACGGTAACTTGCTTTTTTCTCCTAGGACTTTACTGAAGAGTGATGAAGTCTAATGGAAAATGAGGTAAAGACAACCAAAGGATTGCGAAAAGAGAGAAGTCTTTTAAGTCTGTGGCGAAGATGACTACAAAGGAGAGGGAGATTAGTAAGTAGAGGGATAGAGAGGAGGGAAGGGTAAGGAGAGGACAGAAGAAGCAAGTAACAAAATACCCACTTTCGGCCCAGCGTGCCATTCCAAAAAGAAACCTGCAGACCTACATAAATATCATACTCCACTTAATGAAATCACTAAATACATAACATCAGGCCTCTGGAACTTCTGGCAAAAGATTTAAATTGGATTTCAGTACTTTTCTGTTTTCAGCCTGACAGTGCTCTACTAGAGCCTTGTGGTTGTTTACAGCCACTTGAGGATTAAAGACTGAAATGAATTAGAGACTTTTGAACAAAAGGCTAGAAACTAGAGCCAATAAACGTATTTTGGCATTTAATTCCATTTATTTTAGGGGAAGTAAGATTCCTAAATACTTCCTCTGCCATGAGCTGGATGTTACTCACAGAAAGTACAATTACAATGGAGGCCCTAGGACTCTGCTAATTTATCCCACTTGAGAATTCTCATCACAGATGTAGGAAAAATCCACTGTGGCAGCATGAACAGTGAACATGACCTATCTAAATTAAGGATATTTTGCTTGTACTTAATAAGATATACTCAGATATACTATTCACCCAGTGCTCAGGTTAAAAATTAAACTGAGATATATTTTAGTTGTTCTCTAATGCTTGAAATTAATTAGTCAGGTGTTAAATATGTTGAGGCATCCAAATGAATCATATTGCACACAACTGGTTTTCTGTGTAACTCGCAGCCTTTTATATAACTGAAGTACTAAACATTTTGTCAGTAATGTATATATTTGTAATTTTGAATGTTTTGTACACTTTTTTCCATTTTCTTTACTAAGTACTGAATAATAAAAGATGGAGTTTCAGTTCATGTGATCTTTGCTGTCTAAATTACATAAATTTTAAACAGAGAAAGCATTATATACATATACAGAGAGAGAGAGTAATTTATTCACGAGGCGTTTTAAACAAAAGAAATACTGTGCAAATACTCTTTTTCATTGTTTTTTGTTTGTTTGTGGTTTCTTTTGTGTTTTGTTTTTTAAGAAACATTTTCATATATATTGAAGCTGGCCATTTTTAAAGAACAGTATCTTTTTGAAGAAGGCTGCTATATAGCCAAAATAATTGTAAAATCCATCTTCTATGAATACTCTGCTTCAACATTCACCACTAGTTATTAAACTTTGCTGATAAAAAAATTAAAAGAGTGGACAAGTCACACTGCAGTTAAAAATTACATGGAACAGTCTTACAGTTGTCTTCTAAGTTTCCCATTTCCATTGATGGCAATTTACATAACAGAAACCTGAGTAAAATTAATACCTTATGCTGTTTGGGGACTAAAAACTTGCAGAAATACTTTGCTGTTTCTCTGTCCCACACCCAGATATTTTTGTGTAGATTTCAGATTTCAGTTACAAAAGGATAAAGTAAGCACAGCAATGATAAAATGAGCTTGATTCAACCACACTTAAATATAACCTGTCCTCTTTTTTTATTTTCTACAATATATACCATTATTTTCCAGATGGGATGTCCCATAGTAAAGAAACACAAGACAGACCTTGTATCTATATACAGAATGAACAAAATTAGTTTGAGTACAAACACAGCATTTCTAATGACACTGTTGTGTGAGGTCAACATTCTGTTTATCTACAGCAAAGGCTGTCACTTTACAAAAAGTGAAAGACAGTTTTACACATATCAAGGGATCACAGAAAACTGTTAAGTGCCCTGCAGCAGTTTGACAGTACAGAGGAAGAGAGGCAAAGGCAGAAGTTTAAAAGCTACCAGTTCCAGTAAATACAACAGAACAAAGATTGAAGACAGACTTTCAATGTAAGTCTACATTTCTTTCTCTTAAAAATGTTCTAGAAAAAAGTTCTAAAAATGGCAGATTCATTAAGAAACAACTAACTCGCCAATGTAGATAGCTTCACATGGGAAAAGTGATAGAGTAGCCCGCTCTCTGACCAATGTAAAATCATTAGAAGATGCTCATATTTTCCAGAATCTCAGTTAAAAACGTTTTCAGTTGCAAAATAAATGCTCTGTTATGAACATTACATTAGTCTTCAGCCAGAAAACTCGAAATCAGCCTGCCTTAAACTAACATTAACTTAAGTTTTATATATGCAGCATGAAATTTAAATGATTTGATCTTATATTTTCCAGCATTACGTTTTTTTTCAGGAACGGTATGTTGGGTTTTCTCACTTAAACTGTGTTTCTGAGAATCCTGAGACTCTGAGCAGCACCTGTTAGTGCTGGGAATTTCCTGCTGACTTAGACCTCAAACTAAATTAAGAATTACAGTAATAGGCATGTATGCAATAAAGAATAAGAATCTCTAAACCCTACTACCAGTCGAAAAGAGGTAGACTTGTTTAGATCTCCTACTGAAAACGGACATTTAGATCGCAAGGCACTGATTTCCTTTAGGCTGGAATGGAGAAGCAATGTGCTTTTTTTAGTATAATAAAGCCAAGCACAATACAGTGAAAGTATAATTACATTTGCTAAGATATCTTTATTACATCTTCTGTGCCATGCATTTTGACTGTAAAATACAGGCTAATCATTCAGATGTTAGGGGTGCAAATTGATATACTAAAAGAAGTAGAGGCAGTTAATTACTTAATTCCATTCACTTTGTTTTTAATTTTTTTACCCAAGATCCACTACTATTTTCTCCAGTAGAATATTTTTCTGGATGCATCTACTATTTAAGCAATGTTTTACTTGAAGAAATTCAAAGATAATTCTTTCATATTGGCTAAAATACAGTTCTACAGCATCTATGCTAATGAAACTTAAGTAGTATGTTAAGAATAGAAATTCATTTTTTGGTCAGCAGAAGAAAGCAACCAGAACAAGTAATGTGCAAATACTCTTTTTCAGGGTGTTAGGGTTTTTGTTTGGTTGGGGTTTTTTTGTAAATATAAGTAATCTGATATCTTGGCTGATTTTAAAAAACTGTTTAGGACACCACAGGAAAGCAGGTTTTATGATTACAATAAACAGCCCCAGTTCTGTTCCAAATCTGTGATGCTTGTACAGTATTCATTCATGCACTGCTTTTAGAAAATGCTTTAAGGAATAGCACTCTCATGCTGTGGCATTATTGCAGATCTAAAAGCGACACAATAGTCTTTTTCTTGGTCATTCAGCTTAATTAGAAAACTGAAAGCTCACCTACAAATAAAGTCAAGTATTTATTTGCTGGAAAAACATGTATCAATGGTTTACTACTTCTCCTGGCTTCAGTTCAAGAAGGACTACAGCACTAAGGTAGACAGATCGCCATTACTTTTATTACTCTTCTGTCTTTGAACACTGATAACTGTTTTTCTTCCTAAACCATTCTTCTGCTTGATTAACTGCTAAGTGGGATTGTATTGTTTCCACCATTACCTCCACCAGTGATGCTACACTTAGCCTTACAGAAAAAATTGCAGACTTTTGCAGAGGCCACAGAGATCCAGCAAAAGACAATGATAAACACTGATGTTCTCACCTTATTATACATGTCACTAGTGTATTTTGTTGCTTTTGAGGAGAAAAAAACCTTATGGAAGGGGTGCACTAAAAATGAGCATTCAATAAGCAAACAGCAAATCAAATAAACAGAGTAGTCTAAATATTCAATTAAAATGGTCTGAACTGAAGTGGCTGTTAAGATTTTGTTAAGTTCATGGAACTCTTAGGCCTGCTGATGTTTTGTTTTTCTAAAATACTCATGAGGATGCAAATCTTTCAAAGTTAAGCTGGTAAATATATATTTTTAGAGTTCTGCTTATTTGTAATAATCCTACAGTGTTGCTTGTTAACCTCAGTTGCTAGACAATCTTTATTGGGAAAACTAATAGTATATCCAAGTGCTAGTATTTTCAGAAATATATATTAACTAATTTCAATTTGATAGTTAAAAATAGTATCTTATTAAATTCCCACTGAACTTTGGTCCTGGCATATGTCTTCAGCTCTAAAAATATTCCATTTCAAACCACTTTTATCTTTCAAATAACTGAGGTGTTTCTCCCCAGTGTTCAGGTGACATTTTCCAGGCAAAAGAATTTAACAAGTGAAATGAAAGCAAAAAAAAAGAGTGACATTAAGGCATGTTTAGGCCAAAACACAGTACAAAATTGTCAGATGAGTATGTAGGGTAATTTAAGATTCAGTGTCAACTCCATGTATAACAGTAGTTTGGAAAGAAGGAAAGAAATTTCATGCCAACAGTTTATGCAGTCATGCAGAATCAAAGCCTCCCCACACAAATAATTCTAACATGAGGAAAAATAAGGCAAGACTTTGAAGGTATGTATGCTATATCACAAAATTTGGTATGAAGACTTGGCTACAGTAGCAGACTCTGCATACTCTTTTCTCTTTAAATACAGTTTTCAAAGCTAAAACACCCTGTGGGGGAAATAAAAGAACTTTTTCAATTCTCCAGCACAGACACAGTTCAGACACAGAGCACTGCAGTGGCAAGAGGAGCCTCTCAACCTCAGACCTGGAGCAAGACAGTTGTGGTACCCTGGATAAGCTGTACTCCTGTGATGGAGTGGAAGCAGGGTCCCAGCAGGACGGACCCAGTGATGCCACAGCCAGGGCCTCCAGCCTCGTAGGGTAAAGAAAGCAACAGGCACATGCTGCCTGCTCCTGACCCAGGCTGTGAGGTTTGCACTTTGGCCCTGACTAAGGCATGGGCTGCAGCACAGCACACAAGTGACATTTTATCTTGTTGTTGGCCAACAGGCAGTGGCAGAGGCGTGAAACAGCCTGAGGGGAAGGCTGATGTTCCGCAGCTGCTCTGCTGCAGCCAGACTGTGCAATGTGTGCAGCAATGTGCTGATTTCTAAATCTATAAAATCCCTTCCTGGAGCATGGACATTCCTAAGACAGTCTAGATATTGCGTATTTCCGATTTCAATACACAGTGGATTTCATACAAATTATAAACCTCAGGAAAAATTAATGGAATAATACAATAAAAATGTATATTTAAACAATTAAAAGTTGATTTCAGTGGGAAAGTGGAAGTTCCTTGCTTTGGGAATATGGTAACACTGGGAGTTGGCCATTTGCCATCGGTACAGCTCTGCTTTCCCTCATTATCATGGCCTGCCTGAGTTTTGCTGGAAATGCAGATCATACTAATAAACTAAATGATAAAGCAATGAAGTCCCATGGAATTGGGCTAAGATGTATTACTGTTATTTTTGCTGTTGTTGTTGTTGCTGTTGTTGTTGTTACTATTATTTTACTGGATACCAGGGATATTCTTTCTCATTGTGACAAATACTGATGGGAGGACACAGATCCTGTTCCGCAAGCATGTTAATGGTAGTTTTTCCACTGCTCATATTCTTAACACACAAGTTTCAAGCAAACACATCTATAATTAGGTGATCTTTTCTTCCCTCTCTCCTTGAGGCCATACTAGGCAGTCCTGGCAGCTTCTGGGCACAGCCACCATCGTACTCAGGAACTGGTATCTGGAGCTGAGATGAAGCACTCGGACACCAACTCAGAACAATGGAAGCCTTTTAAGGGGGACACTGAATGGACACATGGACAAAGCTCCTGCCATGATATGTACTGAATTTAAAGCTGACATGATGAAACACTTTATAACTCCCACCAAATGCAGAGTGCACATCCAGCCATGTGAGAGGGGACATGGCTGGACAGTTTTTGCCTCCATAGAGGGTACATAAGTAGTCTCTTGGTATATGAGTCCCCCACACACACAGGAGGGCACGCTGCTGTGTGATGCTAACAGTGACCATCCACCATGTTCTGCAGTGAAGAGAGGAGCAGTCTGGGTGCCCTGACACCTCTGTCATTGCACTGAAGTGCTGCCATGGCTTGACCAAAGTGTGTGGGAAGGAGCCCAATGCAGGCCAGGCCCTATCATAGTATCATAGAACGGCTTGGGTTGGAAGGGATCTTAAAGATTATCTAGTTCAAACTCCCCTGCTGTGAGTAGAGATGCCACCCACTGGATCAGGTTGCTCAAGGCCCCATCCAACCTGGCCTGTGGGCATCCTCACACCACTCACAGACATGCACAGGCTGTATCTACTGCAATGTTGTTACATCCGCAAGAACGCGGTCACAGAGGCGCATTCTGTTTCCTCATCCTCAAAAGACCCCAAAAAACACAGAGGCTGCAGGTGGCAATATTGTAAGGAAGAAGGGAATTGGTGTGTTGGAAAAGGTGTGAAGAGGAAGGAATAGAAGAGGTCTGCCTCTGGTGCAAGGGAATCCAGGGAAAGTGTGTCGCTGGATTTTTGTGAGAGATCAGCTGAAGGCACTTTGGATTTATAGACTTCTGTGCCAAAGATATATTTTAAATTTAAGATTCATCTGTGACTTTTTCTGTCCCTTAGACAACTCATTACTTTGGCCTGACTGCAGCTATATTGCTTGGGTGTAACACAGTTCTTCATATAGACACATCATAAATGTCAGAAAGGGTTTATAACACAGATGTGGAGAGAAGCCTATGCACCCAATGCTGAAAGTTGCTCTGCAGAACTGCATACACCCAGTACTTTGTACAAAACCTAGCCCATAAAAACAGCAGAGCTGCTGATCAGGACAAACTGCTGCTTCTAATGCCATTAAGCAGAAGACTTCCACATGGCAGCAGCATGTATTTAAGTACTAGGACATCTGCTCTTTCATGGAACAAGTTCTTTTCACTATGAAAGCATTCATAATGTCATGGGAGCTATTAAAAATAAAAGATATGTCAGTAGCATAACTTTCAAACAGCCTTGCAACTGACATAGGCCTGTATCTGTACGATCAAGGTGGCACTTTTACACTTTACCACCAGAGTTTGTGGGTAGGTTGGTTTTTTCTTAAGCATAAAATGTAAATGTTTAACAGCTCCAGGCAATTTAATGTAACTAGTTTTTGGGTGTCACCAAAATCTCTCTCAATCTTGTTTTCAGAGCGAAAGGATAATCTTGTTAATTCGCTAATCTAGGATTTAGAAGCTCTGAACTCTATCCCGGTCTGCCACAGACCACAAGTAGCAAGAGTGCAGCAATCCCTCCAGCTTTGGATGGTACATAACGTGGGAGAGGGAACCTCCCTTATTTAGTATTTGCAGCACTTGGTACGCCATTTTAATACAAATCATAGGTGCCGCAGTATGGGAGGAACCTGTCAAAGTCACTGAACTGTTGTTGGTTGTGTGTCAATATCTGCTAAGCCGCCGCAGGAAATGTGGCTGACAGATGCAGCTGGGTCAGCCAGCACAGGGCTGCAGCGGTGCTCAGTCTGCAGGGCTCTCTGGTGGCAGTGACCAGTGGAGCGTGACTGGCAGTACAGGGACCAAACCGAACCTTCTGCTTCTAGGATCTGAGGAGCGAGCACCCCACAACTGCTGGCCAGCAGGGGAGCTGCCATGCTGCTCCTCTCCTTGCTGCTGAGGGCCCCAGGCAAACCACAAACTGCTTACACCTGGCAGGGGAACAAGAAGAGATAAATCAATTTAAAAGGCAGTTCAGCTTGATAAACTGGATAAGTTTCTACTCTTGCAGGCTCGTGACATCTAAACACTATGGTAATAGCTTACCAGAAGAACAGCAAAAGTGATCATACGTGTTTTCTTTAGCCATTCAAAACTCCCAGGGGCAGCACGGCCCCTGGTGGACTTTGGCATGCCACCTGCCTTACAAAAGCTTCCGATGCTGTGCTTCATTGCTCAGGGGTGGTGAAGGGCACAATATGCTTGTGTTTTGTTGTTTTGTTCCCTGTAAGTCAGCCTCAGGCCTATGAGAAATATTTTGCCAATTTAGCCTGCCAATAAGAACAGGTGGTTGCACAGCTTCCTCTAAAAGTGCAAAAAGCCACATAGCCAAGGACACATGAAGAGAATAAATAGAAGTATATGGGGACAAACGCAAGGTCAGGAGCAGCCCAGGTGAATGGTTTTGTTATCAGTACAGCACAGCCCAAGGCCTCATTACTGAAGGTACAAATGAAGACAAATCCAAACATGGGAAGCACATTTCAGTGGGAAACAAGCTGCAGCGTGACTGGAGCAGGATTCTCTCTAACAGAGAGAATTTATCATTTTGTTTCTGCAAAGTGGACTTAAACATGAGTGCATATAGAAATTATCTCCAAAGCACCAGTCTCCAAAGCACGATGCAAGTGGCACAAATTTACCTTCTCCCACCCTCTCCAGGTTTTCATCTTCACTAAAGCACATCCATATTTGCTGTTCACACAATTCTCTCTGCTCTCCCTCCTGCTTTTTCCCTTCTGTCTCCTCTAGTTCTGCTTCATAAGAGTTTTACTTTCAAATACAAATGGCACTTGGAATGAAGTAGTCAAATTATTAGATATTCTGCATGTAAATTTTAAGTGTCCGATAAACCAGATCAACCGCCCTTTTCTCTGACCCAGAAGTCTGCAGGCTTGCTTGTGTTAGATTTCCCATCTCCACATGCCAGTTGTTTGCTTGCTTGCTGTGTTAGATTTCCCGTCTCCACATGCCAGTTGTTTGCCTGCTCTGCAGAACACAATTGGAGGTGAGCAGAGTATGCTACTGGATATTCAGAGCAGCTTTTTGTTCAGTTTTTCAGTTTCAGATCATTGTTACTTCTGTGAAAACCAATTAGAGTAAACATCCTCAACTCTGCTATTTCATTTGTAGACACTTATGAGTATTCTATCCCTGGTTCACCTACTAAATTTCTCCATGAGGAAAATTAGGGTGATAGCCATCTCTCTGCCAGGATGCAAAACAACATCATATGCTCTCATTTAGCTTGCTTGTTTTCCAGCTGCAGAGGACTGTGAGTTTTCTGGGAGATGAGACATCAGGCTCTGTAGCTGGCTGCTCAGAGGCAGAGGAGATTTTAAAGAATCGGTTTTCCCATGGTTCTCTTCCCAATCGTCTTTAAAGTACGACAGAAACAAGCAAATGAGATACCTCCTCTGCTTTATTCCAACTCCTACAGGGCTGGAATATTTGTTAGACAGACATGTTGCACATGACAAAGCAATTTGTAGCTACTGTGCAACCACACAGAAAACATAGGAGAAACATGTTGGGCCTTTAACTCCAGCTATGAGGACATCTGAAATAATCATAAGCCAAATGAGGACAAGAGGATGGCACAAGAAGTCTCACACTGTCGCCTTTGTGCAAACACTCTATCAAAGTCTGCTACTCAGTAACATGGTTTGTTTGTCTAAGTAGAAGGATTCAAGGAAAACATAGAATCCCTAAGGTTCATACAGCCCAATTGTGAACCCAGCACCGCCATGTTCACCACCCCAATACAGGGACTAATTGTGGTTAGTAACCATGACACTTGTCAGTAAAATAACAGCAGCACTATATGAATGTCATTATCAACAATTGTTTTTGTTCCCCTGCTCTCAAGTTTGCCAGCCATCAAAACCCCTTTTTTCTCAAAAACAACTTTTCCTTTCCTTTTCCTTTCCCATTTCCTTTTCCTTTCCCTTTCCTTTCTTCAGGTAGACACTTGGAATTTTTCCCTTTGCTAGCACATTAAGAGCCTTGCCAAGTAGAGAACAGTATAACTTAGAAGGTATCTCTTAGCATGAAAAAGTCCTATGAACTTAGTCTCTCCCTGCTTGAAATTAGGGAAGATAAAACATGCCCAAATATTAACTCTCACTTACTTAAGGTATGTAAAATTAGGAAACTGATCCTGTGTCATGAAAGTTATGCCAAGAATAAAAGGAAGTTACTAAAACAAAGCCAAATATTTAAGGCACTATATTTGGATATAAATAAATAAAGTGCCCTGATCTTCAAAACTGATGACCATCCAGTTCCTCCTTAAATCTTAAGGCACCATATATTAATTAACTCTGATTTCCCTATTGTTCTTATTTAAGTAAACAAGACAGGTATAATCTCACTGTAAACAGCAGATTTGCTCAAAAGTGAAATTTAGTATGAAATGCAGAATGAAATAAACTTTATTTAGCTAAAATAAAAAGAAATGTATTAGCTAACAAAGAATTTTCTTTTAAAATGTATCAGTGCTAATACCGGAAAAAAAATATTTCTGGCTGTTAATACTTCCAGAATATTCCACAGGAAAGGAATTTATACTACAGAATCTTTACGATCCTTATGGAATTACAATGTAATTTAAAACACCCTGTGGAGGAGCCTGTCTGTAAAGCCAAACACTCTCTCTTGAAGTGACTTGTTGAAGAGCACTGTTGAAGCGCTTTTGTTGGAGTTGGTTTTGAGCTCGGAAGCTCACTGAGACAAAAAGCAGGATACCTTATGATTTTCTCTTCCTCACGACTCCACGCAGATCACTTCAGAACTTTCACTCCAGGGCACAGAAATGTCATACTTGACTTTGCTGAGCACAGTGAATTGCCAACTACCACAGCCTGGAATCTGTGATGCTTCATAAAGAAAATGTTAATAATTTGCATTTACAACATTCAGGGAAATACCACAATTACACACTAAAATCCTAAATATCTAGGAAGTTCCTGTAGCTGATGGCAGCCTAAATAAGTTTAATACTATCTGTTAAGTCAGTGACATAAACCAAACTAAATACAGTCCATTTACAATTTCAGACACGCTCAAAACACTGGTGGGAATTTCCTTCTCAAAATTTGCTTAGTAGACTAGGCCCAAGAGTCAGGAAGTGGCAAAGCTGTTGTTCTCAGCCCAGGAGGCTGCAGGAAAAAAGATAGTTGCTGAGTCAGACAGAATTTCCCCTGAGGACTCTGGCTGCAGACCAGCCTCTAGAAGACCTGCCAGCTCACCTAAGGGTAAAATCAAAGCTTAAAAAACCCTGATATATCTCATAAAGAAAGAAACTAAATTTTGGGATAGCTTTTTTTGGTATTTTCAGTTAGGTCTGTGGCAAAGAAATCCATGGAATTTTGGAAAATCTGTATGCACAATTTGTATAGTGTCCTTCCAACCTCAGCCACTGCTGACACAGCCAAGAGCTCTGAGTGCTGCTTGGCTGAATGCTGTCGTACCTGCTCCTGTTACCATGGGAATGGACACTGGCAAAAGTAAAGTAAGAGCATTAAAGTAATTACCAATATAATTAGCACTTTCACCATTTTGGAGACTGCCTCCTCAAAAGCTCCCAAATAGTGAAACCATCCAATTCAGACTCATCAATATAACAATTAGTGTCTAAACAGGCATCAGTTAACATGATCAGTGTGGGAATGACACACAAGAGGAAGGCATTGTTGCAGCCGGGAAGCAGTGGGTTCCTGTGGCCTTCTTTGCTTATTACTATTAAGGAACTCTGCTTCTTTGCTATGAGTCACTGTTCCAGTTTCATCCTTAATTAATTCAGCGTCAAGAGAAAGGGCACTAATGTGAAGAGAAGCTCCCAGAGATGGCTCAATAAAATTTGCAGAAGAGGGGGAAGGGAAAGAAGTCATTATAGGAACAAAACTTGAGATCATAGAGAGGAAGAAAACTCGTGAGGAAATCTAAGTACCAGTGTTTCTTATTACACTGCCACTGTCTGAATGAAATACAGACAAAGAAATGCTCGTCAGAGCAGTGCTACCCAGCTCATATGCACGAATCTTTCATCCACGCAGTGAGTGCGTCAGTTAGTACACTGTGATCTGCACTGGTTTCTATAACACGGCAAAAGCCTTCAAAGGTCCCTCCGTTTTCCAGCAACATTTTTAACTATGGAAGGTCAGAAGAGAATTTTGGAATTTGGTACAGTTTTATGCTTCTTCACTTCTTCCACAACAGCCTGCTTGTATTCAGGTTGAATACAGAACTCACCTTTAGTGACCAGTGAAGTGACTCCTTGCATAATGATCACTGCTTCTGACAACATTAACATTTGGCTGGATACAGCCTGAAAGGTTTTGGCTGTAGTTATTTAGCAGAAAAAGATGCGCTTTCAGAAGAAACTGATGAACATCCTGAAGAAAGTTAGGGCAAGACAGTAAGTAAAATTTTGTAGATTTATCGGCTTACTAGTGGATCTTGACAATCTCTAAACACATATTTGTAATTAAAAAAAGAAATACTAATTACCTCTGTTCATCCCATACTGTTCTTTGAGGCTGCCTTTGGGCAGGGCTGGGCAGCAGAGCCAAGCTCCTGTGAAATGAAGCCATGTCCCTGGGGATGTCTTTTGTACAAGTCCTATTTGTTAGGGTGTTCATACACTCCAATCTCTTCCCTTTGGAGTGTCTTGTTACTTAAGCATTATCGCACAGTCAAGTCACTGCACAGCAGAGCAAATAAAGTGTCTTTGTCCCTCCCATCCCCATCGACAGTGATGTAAGGTAGCACAGTGAACTTTCACTTTGTTAGCTAAATATAGGGGGGTATGGGGTGGAGGGGGAAGTGTGCTGCTTTAGGCTATGGGTTGTACAGCTGTTTCTCATGCACCTGGATTTCCAGGACCCTTTAAGACGTCAAGTAATTTTCTCCTACTTATTCAGTGCATGAGTTTTTTGTAAAGACACTGAGATGCAAAGTTACGGTTATTCTTCAACAAAATACCATTGAGACAGAAGATTCTATCATCCAGATGCATTTGTCATAGTCCGTCTCCCTGCCTACTGCTGTTAAATGCTTTCAAATGAGTGTGAAGTTAGGCCAAGTTCTTCCATTAAGGGCAAAACATTGCTGTGGGTGGAACCCTCCTCTGCTTTCCCCATGACTACATAGACCTAACTGGTTGGACAGCTTCCCTACAATAGAGCACCCTTGAGACATTTGAGCATGTGAAAGACACACATTTTATCACGGCTCATTTCAGAGAAGACAGGCTTTTTCCCAGAAAGAGAGGTAGGTAGGGGCAAGAGTGGTGAATATCACCTGTCTGGAGGGAACTGTCATGCCGTGTGACTCTGTCAAGAGGTATTGTGGCTGCTAGGCACTGTGTTTTGCTCCAACACACAGTTTGGACAATTTCCAAAATGATGCTGTCTGTTCCAAATGCTCCAAGATGCTTCCAAGATTCCTAGGCTCCTCAGCTGCTACCCAGAGGCCTCCCAAATAGCTCTCATTCCCCAGAAAAACAAAGCAGCCAAAACCCTCAGTAACAGCTTTACTTTCTTCACAGTCTACTGCCAAATTTCTTCACTAACTAGCTTAAAAAAGTTAAATAGATAGAGAAAACCCACTGATGCTTGCATTAGTCAAGTAACTGTCTTTAGCTGTAAGAGGGTCACAGTTGATACAATCACGGCGTGTTTCGTGGGTCAGCACAGTTACACCGGACTGAGTTTCAAGGCAAGCATGCAAAGAGTTAGGAGGTGCTGTAATTAAGGAACATAAGGTTAGGAGGTGCATAACTATGTTGAACCATAATTACACCCACTGGTGACAGTGCTTTATGATATAGTCTTCAATTACATGACCACCTCCTTTCTTCTTTTCCCTATGGGATCTGCGCTTGTGTCAGGACTGTCTTCATAGCACACTGCTGCAGGATTGCCCAAATTGCCATTAAACATTCCATTTAGCTCACTGGGAAGTGCAGTAGCATTTGCATTGCATTCTGTTCAGGACGCACTCCCTTCTTTTGCGATAAAGGTGTTTGAGGCATAGGAAGTCTGAGCTCACAGATTAAAATATTCTCATGTAGACTTGAAAAAGATCCAGATTTGCATATCTGGCTTGCATATTATTAAAGCCTGTATTTATAAACAACTTCTGATAAGCAGCATCTTTATGAGCTGCTTTCTTAACTATAGGATAAGAAGCTACTTACCAGGACTGAACTTTTTCACACAAAAGGCCCTACCCAGCCTCAGTTTCTGTAGTGAAATTCTTACTGACTAAAATGGGAGTGGGATCATGCCTCTGGCACCTGCTATCCTGCCTCACTCCCAAAAATGCATTGTTCAGTTCAGCCAAACCAACAGGAAAAACTGCAAGAGTAATTTCCCAAGTCACAGCACAAATACATACACATAGTGTGACAGATTGGAAGGCTATTACTATTGCTTACACTGAAAAAGTGAGCTGGCTGTTCAGATATATCTGGGAAATCTTTGTGTGTGCATGCTGAAAAGCAGAGTGGAGCACTCATCTTTTACAGGCACTCCCATGTCAGCATCATGAAGAAATATTTATACTGTGAGCAGCTAATAGCAGTCTTTCATAATTGCAGCTTATTAACATCTCCATATTTCTGAAGCATGGTAGAATCATAGTTTCAGTGACACTATGGAAATAACTAATGCAATGGCAATACAGAAGTGTAACTATTCATAATTGTAGGGTCTCTGTCTGAAATAAATAATCTATATAGCAACTATATTGGTGGTACTAAAACACAGTGGCAAATGAGAGGCTAAACAAAATCTGATGTTTGAAAAGATACCATTAAACTAAAGATCTCCTTATAATGTAAAACTAGACAACTAAGTCATGGAGCTTGCTCTAGAATAAAAGTGTACTTGAAAATTCATGATTACATGCACCAAGGAAAGCATATAAAGACTTTGCTTTAATTAACAGTATAACTATCTATCCTACGAAATAGGAAGAACTGCAGAAGAAATTGAAAATATACATCTATCAGACAAATATGTAAAAGAGGTAGAAACTTAGAGAGTCCAAAAAAGAAAAAAAAAGTATGTCAGAATTAATTTATTTTTTATGGGCTGTGACCAACCTGGGAAACCATTCTACAAAACAACTCAAGTGAGGCTACTTGCTTTCCTCCAGTAGAGCACTTGGCATGGCATTCTTGGCATCACAAATTCCATCAATAAATCTCAGTAAGATTTTTAGCAGCAGGAACAGAACTATTTCTACCTTTCTTTAATCACACTAGACAACCCAAAGCCGTTATGGTTCAGTGTCCCTGGAACAACTGGAGAAAACTGGAGTTTTTTGATGTATTATATTACACCAAGATAAATAAGATTAAAGATCTTTTTATGTATCTGGAAACAAAATGAGTGTTTCAATCAAGCTGTATTCCCTTCCTCCATTGTCCCACAGCAATAAATTTTTTTAACTTCAATCTGCTAGTTACATTCTGTTTATAAACACGCAGTTTTCTTACCAATACCTCATTTAATCTAGTTCATTCTCTAGGTGATATCTTCCCATGTTCTCACTTTCAAAAGTTAAAATATCAGGATGTCAAATTTCATTACCAAAGAAGAATTAACACTGAAGCTGAAGATTACAGTCACCTTCTTATTTACTCCTACAATTACTACCCACACAAGTGTAATCTTGCTTTTAGTTTCAACACATCTTCCAGTGAAGCACATACATGTTGTTGTCATTTGGCAAGTTACTCTCCTGCCCTTTGCTCCTTTCTTAGTCTGTGACATCCACATTTGCATGTCAGCCTGACATCCTTTTATCCACATCTCCAAGTGTTAGGCACAGAGAAGCAGCCACATGGATATCTAGCCCATTCCACTTGCATCAGCAGCTTTGTCAGCAGTTCTCACCAGAACTCACAATTCTGGCTTTGATGCCAATCTTTGAATATACCATTGTTTGAAATAACTGCCTTGCTTCTCCCTTACTTCACACAGTATGGGATTTCAGGTCTAAATGAGAACACAGAGGTAGTACAACACATATTGATTAAATAATAGGAGGGCTGAAATAAATCTATCCCTTACACATGGATATTTTCTCTTTTTAAAGTTATACGAAAAATTACCATAGCAGACATTTAAATACTTGGTTAACCTCAGAGTTCACTTAATGTGTTAATGCAAGCTGACCAGACAGCTCGCTTAACAAAGCACCACTGGCTTGTAGTAGACCTGTATCGGTGAATCTCTGCTAAAGATTCATTTCCATCCAAAAGCCACCTGAAAACACGTCTTACGCATGTTAGAGTAAAACTGAACTCTAAATCTGACTGTTTTGTAAGAAAATATGTTATTTTTATGGAAAGGAATATGTCTGTAAGAATCTCAATGAAAAAAAAAGTAATCTTCTCCATTAATAGTTCAGTCAAGTCTTAAGGACAGACCACATTTTAAATTACACAAAGACATCTGATGAAAGAAATGTTGAAGAAAAAAAGAAATTATGCTGTTGAAGTCCAAAACTCTAATTAAAAATATTAAAACATTTTAACCAGTACCAAGTTTGATAAACCATTCCAAGAAACTCTCACCTACTTTTATGAACTCTCATCTTATACTTAGAGGTTACTTTCTACATGTGGTAAACTATAGTTTGGGCTTGTAGACGTGCCTGCAATTTAAGTTGCCCAGCAATTCCTATTATAATAATCTGTTGCAATTTCTTTTAAATTTGCCAAACTCTAAGTTTGATCTGAAGCTCTCCATGCTGAATATATTCCCCAGGCTGATTCTGGTGAGGAAAATTTCAGCTGAATTACTTTGGCTGGCTCTGAAAACAAAGCTAAGAATTATACATATTATTTCAATAACTAAAAGCTTCTGATAGCCATGCTTTAGAGTAAGATTGAAACATGGCAGGTAAAAATTTTGTTTTGGAATATCCTTGCAGCTGTTCTCACGAAGATACACTTAGATTTACCGTGATTACATACCTCTAAGAATATGCAGTTCGGCAAAAACTTGCTGCAGCTATACAGCTGAAAATCTCTGAAATCCCCCTGAAATGCTTGAACCTCCCACAGCTTAGAGTAGCCTCAACTGCAAATGAGCCATTTTATCCCAAGCAAGAGTTCTATTCAGGCCACAACCACAGAACTGAAGTGCAGATGATAATAACAGTGGCTAACCCGCTCAGGCTACAGCAAGATAAACCAGAATTGTAGAAGTGCAGCTCGTCCCTCTTGTGCCCTTAGTGGTGAATTTCCTGGCAGCAAATAAAGAAGTTGGAGGGAGCTCTCTGTTATTAATGAAGAATGAACAATCTGCAATGCAACTGACTGAACAATTTTTCTAGATCTTAAACCTAAGACACAAACTGTAGATTGTGAGTTACAGTAAGTTGTGGCACATAAATCTGTGCTGCAGAAAAGATAATCTAGATAGTATCCCATTATTTCCTCTAGTGGAAATACAGTCTCAGTGGACTGTGCATGTATAATTAAAACCAAAATGTACTTTGTGCCCTTTGATTCCTAGTGTAGGTTAATAATTGTGTCCTTGTGAAATATATTTAAAACAGATAATACTTCTCTCCATGTCAGGGACTTTTTTCTTTTTCCCCCAAGACTGACAATCTAGTCCCTCGCTGGTAACCACAACAGCACCAGCACCTAAGATCAGTGAAACTAATGGCATTACTGACTGAAATGCTCAGCATAGAGGGCCACAACTGTCTTCACCCAAGCTCATCACCTTCGTTATAAGAAAAATTCAGTGCCAAAAGTAATGAATTACAAGAGCTAGAATTTATTTAAATTTAATCTTTAACCATCAGAGCATTTCCTCAAGTACAGATGGACTTGAACACATATTGGGGAGTGTGTTGAGAGAGCACGCAAAATAAATAATTATCTTCATAGTAATTCCTTTTGTGCATTTTGGTCACTTAAATTGCACAGGTCAGCAAAAAAACCCTTGAATATTGTTGCTTTTGCCATATGAAAATTACTCTAGTACTTTATATGCTTCTTTGTATGATAGCTTTGATATACTGACCTTTCATCTTATATTTTTGTATATATAATAAACACTGCATTCAAATTTGTGTTTTCTGGTGAAAATTAATAGCTATGAAGTTTCAGCTTTGTTCTTCCAGTGAAGTGAAATTTTATCCTCACTTTACTGATCTCTCCCTGTTCATATTCAAATCTCCTGTAATCATTCCATGGATCTTCTACTTTTCTGGCTGAACATTATTCCTTTTTCCCCCCAAAAATTAATTTACCGCACTTGAATATTGGTTCTCTAAACAAAAGAGAGATGATATAATCTGAAATAACTACAGCACAGGGAGATAGGAATCCATTCTTACTTTTTCAAACCTCTAAGATTGTTTAATAGTTGCCAAAATACTCACCTTCTCTAGGTCTCACTTTTTTATATGTAGAGAGAGATATTCTTATCCTTGTTATCCTATAAATCTGTATCCGTTATTCTGTAAAATGCTTTAGATAAAAAATGGTCAGTAAGAGGAGGACAAAAATTTATAGCTGTTAGGAAGGTTACCATAGTACCATAGATTTTTCAGCTCCTTCAATAATGGCTCTCATTGAGCTCAATAGTTCCTCAGTCGCTGAAAAATCAACTTAAATAACTAAATAATTTAAAATAACTAGCCCTGGGTGTTGCCATAATGAGCGACGCAGAGTCCCCAGGCAGGTGCAAGGGAGAGCTCCTTATTGCAAAAACCCGGCCTTTTTAAGCAGTTAGCCGGTTATCTGTTTACATAGTTTTAGGGCACAACAAACGTAATTCAACCAACCACCATTCAATACACCACGATGTGAGCAAGCCATAGTCACGCAGCATGTTTTCCTACCCCTAATTCAGCTGTGTCTCTTTCCCACAGTCCTTTTCTACTTAGCTGAAGTAACAGGCCTGAGCCATGATTTTACAAAGGCAACAAGGCCTTCATTTTATAAGGTTTTACCTATATGCAACACCTGGGCTCTGTATTTTAACATGTAAAATTATAGCTATAAAATGCTGTTAATAAACACAGATTATACATATAGTAGTTACACTTTGTGCTTGGGGAAAAATCAAGTGGTTATTTAGATTCACTCCTTCCTTTTCTATCAGCAGAATAAAAGAAGCACTTAAAAACATAGAACATTTCAAGGTGAAACTAGCCGCAACACAGGTACAGAGGTTTCACAGAGGCGAAACTGCTACCAGAGCACAAGGCATAACCAAGACCTAGGAAAAGAGGGGAGGGGACTTGTAACCTTCATGCTCAACCTGTATTTGCAATGTAGGAATGGCTATGGTTCTCTAATGACAATCTGATTAAAAGTGAGCACAGAAATGTTATTATGCACTAAAGATATACCAAAAAATCATGTATTATTCCAAGGGGTGCTGTTGCTTACGCTGAGGTATCAATTTTCAAGTCATGTACAGAAAGTTTTCAAACACTTTCAGACCTGTTTCAGAAATCACTAGCCCGAACCCATGGTACTATCCAATTATTGATAAAACTGTGCAACAGCCAAATCTCATTAAATATCAAGAAGAAAATTATATTCTCTTGTACTTCCTCTAAAACTAAGGTAGATCTTCTTCATTAAGTCTATGAAAGAAAATTAAGTATCTTATTTTCTAAGATATGTTGCTGATTTTTAAATTTATGACATACAGCAATATTTCATAAATAAAGTAATATTTTGTTTTATAAAACAAATGGAACAACCTTCCTTAGCTATAATTTCTCCTCTGAGGATACCTAGCACATATCAGAAGACAAAAAAGCCAATATAGACTATGTAATGCCTCAAAATTAGGTAACATCATGCAAGTTAGCTGCTAAGCTCTGGGATAAAATCCTTAGTGAGACATTCAGCAGTGGAAATGATTGAGAGATTTATTCTCTTGCATCTACAATTTTGCTTCTGAAATTTCCAATTCTGCTGACATCTAAATTTATCTTTTATTTTTATGTTCAATTCTATCTTCCTAACATAGCACTTCTGCACAAACTGAAAGTTCCTTCTTTTTAATGAAGTCAGCAGTATTTTTATACTTTTGATGCCACTTCCTATTTTAAGTAATGTTGCACAGGAAAATTATATCAGCAACAGAAATGTCTTTGTTATCATAAGCAAATAATCTAGAGAAGCATCATTTTTGTTACAGGTGTGGGCCAGCAACACTAATAAAAATGTTTCAATAATTTTTAGTATTTTAGGAACTTTGTTGATAACTAAACAAATGCTACTCTAACATACATATTAGGGATTTATTTGGAAAAGCCTACAGCGACCTAAGGAATCGCACTTGTGCAGCTTCCCAAACAATATGCTGAGTTAGAGAATTGAGCCCAAATTCATCAAATACATGTATCAGGCAAGTAGAGTTTCTACTCTCTGAGGTTTTTCTAGCCCAGAAGGCACTCAAAGCAGCTTGAATTGTCTCTTTTCCTCCTTTTGTTTTGAGATAGTTAGTAGCAGTCTCTGCTTTTGGGTGTGGAACATCAAAAGCAAAAAAAATTGAAAACACAAAGCCACCCTGTCACCTATTCCAAACCAAAAAGAAAGGGCACCCCTTCTGCTGCAGAAATAACCTGTGTCTTGGATCCTTGTTAGTTATCTTCCAATCTCAAGATACTTAAGAATCATAGAATACCAGACTGGAAGGGGACATCAAGGATCATCTGGTCCAACATTTCTTTGCAAAAGCATGACCTAGACAAGACGACCCCGCACCAGGTCCAGCTGGATCTTAAAAGTGTCCAAAGTTGCAGAATCCACACTTCCCTGAGGAGATAGTCCAACTGCCAGCTGTTATCATTGAGAAAAATTTTCCTGTTGTGTCCAACTGGAATGTCTCCAGCAGTAACTTGTACACATTACCCCTCCTCTTCCCCATGTGATTCCTCATAAGTCTCCATCTTCTCTGCAGCCACCCTTTAATACTGGAACATAGGGATAAGGTCTCCCCTAAACCTTCAAGGCCCTCGAGGCTGAACAAACCCAGTTCCCTCAGCCTTTCCTCACATGCCAGGCTTCCCAGCCCCGTGATTTTCTTTGTGGCCCTTCTCTGTACCCTCTCCAGCCTGTCCACATCTGTTCTGTGCACCAGGGGCCAAAACTGAACACAGTATTCCAGGTGTGGCCTGACATGGACCGTGTGGGGTGGCTAATAAGGAATTCATCTCTGCTGGTGAAGCCCTTGTTGGAGCCACCAGGATCCTGTTCACTTTCTGTGCTGCAGGAGCACACTGGCCTCTCAGATGGAGCTGAGTCCACCAGGAGCCCCAGGCCCCTTCCAGCAGAGCTGCTCCCAAGCTGGGTCGATCCCAGCCTGTGCTGCACTCCTGGATTATGCTTTCCCAGGTGCTAAACCTTACTGTTGTCCTCACTGAACTTCACAGTGCTCTTATTAGCCCACTATTCCAGCTTATCCAGGTCTTTCTGCAGGGTGGCTCTCCATTCCCAAGTGTCCACTTCCTCAGACAGTTTGTTACTACTGCAAAATTTCACCAGGATACACTTGATCCCATCTTCTAGGTCACTTTGGAAAATAAACAGTGCTGGGCCCAATATCAGTCCCTGGGGACCCCACTTGTGACAGGTTGTCAGTTTGAAGAGGAGTGATTGACCACTCCCCTGGGTGCTGCAGGTCAGCCAGGTCCCCACCCACCATATGGACCCCTTGTCTAAGCCATAACACAGCAGCTTCTCCAGGAGGAAGCTGTGGGAAGCAACACTGAGAGCCTTGGAGAAATCCAGGCAAGCAATGTCCACCACTCACCCAACATCAACTGAGGAGGTTACTGTGTCGTAGAAGGCAACCAGGTCTGTCAAGCACAATTCGCCCTTGGTGAATCTATGCTGGCTTTTCCCAGTCACATGCTTCACCTGACACGTGATAAGCCCCGAGGAGGATTTGTTCCTTAACTTTCCCAGGTGCTGAAGTAAGATGAATGGGTCTGTATTTTCCTGGGTCCTTCTTTAAGCTCTTCCTGTAGGTGGGGGTGACATGAGAATTCTTCCAGTCTTCTGGGACATTCCTTGATCTCCACGACTTCTCAAAGATTATGGAGAGTGTCCTCACAATTACATGATCCAGCTCTCTTGACCCCTTGGGAGGATATCATCAGAGCTCATCAAGTCATAGGGGTCAAGCTCAGCAACAGCTCACACACCAACTCTGCCTTCACTGACAGCAGGTCTGTGTTTGCATTAGCCTGGATTTTTGTTCCCGACACCTGGGACCCAGCAGCAGTGGTAAACACAGAGGTGAAGCAACTGTTGAGAACCTCTACCTTTTCAGAGCTGTTGGTGAGTGATTCACCTCTCCTATTTAATAGCAGGCCAGTATTTTCCTTCTGTTTCTGCTTGCTGTTTATGCACCTGAAGAAGGCTTGCTTGTGGTTTTTGACATCTCTGGCCAATTTCAATTAAGGCTGAGCTTCTGCCATTCAAACCAAACCCTCTGAACACCCTGACAATGCCTTTGTAGCTCTCAGTGGGTATTCACCCATTAAGAAGATAATACATGATTAGCAAACATAATTTCTGATGTTCCGGCCTGGGCAATTATTAGAATTTGAGAATTTATAATGCTCAGGCTTTAGACATGCTTTTGAAGAATCCAGGTAGGATCTTCCACTTGACACTGACTTTTCTGCCTTGGAATCTATGAATGGTTTCATAGTATATCTCCTTCTGTCCAGGAGAAAGTCCATGAGACACAGTTATATGACTGAACTAACTAGATTTTTCTCTGGCATGTAGATAAATTTTTCCCTGTAGTGAAAACCTCTTTTCCTGTCATCCTAGATAAGTCTTGGAATTCATTAGCCAGTACTCTGTGTTGTCTCAGTGATCACCATTAGTCTTCTGTAAAGGCTGAAGGTGGGCTTTGGCTGTTTGTTTCCCTTTTCTTTACAGATCATACCTCTCATAAGGGGTCCTGAATTTCATTTTCACACATATTTGGGGGAACAACCACTTTTCTAACATATCATTTTTTAACCACATCAAGCTTACCCTTGTACGCTAAATTTATATATTACCTAAGTGAGTAACACACCCCTCCCCGTAAGTTTTCTCCTTTTATTCTGAATAGAAAGATATCATGTTAGCTTTCTATTCAGATAAAACTGAATCTATTTCTATCTAACTTCATTTGTGTTCAAGGCATACAGTTTTCTAGGTACAGCTCTACTGAGAACTGATCACACTGGATACCTGATGGCCTGAGAGAAGGGCTAAAATGAAACTAATCTGTGATTTAAGCAATTTCTTTAAGAAGTCAAGAAAACCCAGTGTCATTCCTAAGGAATGAGAGAGAAAGGAAAGCCAGCCACATCAAACTTAATCCACGCTTTTACCAAGGACTAATGTGGTTAAGTTCTAAAAAGCCATCCTAGACCAGAAGTTTCTTCTTCAGGTTAACAGGTACTGCTGCATGTCTCCAGCAGAACAAACTGCATAGAGAAAACAAAATGAAGGAAAAAAGAAGATGATTTGCCAGTAAGTCAGATGATCTTCAGAGGTGGTTTTTGTCTTTATGTAGATTCACGCTTGTTCAATCTTTCCCTTGCGCATTAAGTTCCATTAGAAATGGTGAAGGGTCCTACGGCTAGGTTTATCCAGGGTTTACCATGCTTGACAGGAAAGAGAATGATCCTGTTACTGTAGAAATAGATAAGGCATAAACACACTTGGGCATAAACACATTCATAATGTGAGCATGTATACAGACAGCTTACCTGTAACACCTCTCAACTTCTGACGATTTTTCTTATCTGTAGAGAATGTGAGGTTTTTTGTATAAAAATAAAATTTCAACGTAAGAGGAAAATGCTCTTAATGCTATTAATTGCACTATATTAACTAATATTTTACAGATAGCTGATTTAAGCCCTGTCATCTCTATGGGTCTTAATTCTTAATTTTCAGTAGGATGAAAGTCTTACTTTTTGACTAAGCTGAAAATACAAACCCACACTTTTAAAAATTTACCAAGGTGAATGAAATGTATTTCTCTTGGTGCAGCCTCTCAAAACACAAGGTGTGCTTTGAGACATTTCTCATTAATGCTTTAGGCCAAAACTCTCTCATGTTTATAGAATCAATTAGTCCTTATAAAAACCTTCTGTGACTAACAATATTTGTAACATGTTAAACATTATGTGGCTGTAAAATTCTGACTAGATTTCTGATCTTTCACCAGATTTTGGTAGTAACTTATCTTGGATGTTGAGCTATGACTGGTTCTTATCAAATAAAGAATTTAATAAAAGGAGAAACACAAACTGCTCAGTTCTTTGCTAAGTGCTTCTCCCAAGTTTAGACTATACATCTCAGCTAACGTGTTGACTAAATTCCTGAGGACAGCAACACTTCAGCGGACAGGCAAGGGAGAAAGAGAGGATAAGTTTTGGGCCAGACAGTGAGATCAATCAGAAGATATCAGCTCTGCAAAAAAGAAGTCATTTTAAGAAGTCAACTTAACTGAAATCTGGACATTCAAAGGGGATAACACAATGAAGAAAAACTAACTTTGGCAACTCAAAAATCCCATTTGTAACAATAACTTGGGAGTACTACTCAGTTTCTACTTTCTACAAAGAAAAATACTGCCTTCTTCAACAAGAAATCAAAGGATGAGTTTATCTTCCGTCACGTAGAAAATCATCTGTCTGCTCATTTTTCTTGTAGAAGTTTGTATATCTCACAATTATGCAGTTAAAGAAATCTATTTCAGGTTAAAATGTTTGCTTAATTTACAAGTACGTTTTGCTTTTATTTTTCATTAGTGGTTTAGAAGGCAAGAAGTTTTTGGCATTGAATTACATTCAGTAGTTTTACACCTCTTCCCTGCATAAACATGCAACAAATGTTTTTGCTAAGATATGGTTTACGGAATTGTAGAGTTTTAAAAGGCAAAATGAAATCAATCTGATTTGTATATTACTAGCCATTCTGTTTCATCCAGTTACTGTGAATGAAATCTAAAATACTGTGTTTGGTGAACATGTATCTCCTAGAAGAGGTTTCATTTGTCTTGATTTGAAGACATTAAGGACGGACTAACTATTGAGACAAACTATTCACGAAGTTGGGGTTCATCTTCACTGTCCAAAATGTGGTTATTTTCTCTTTGAAATGACTGGCCTCAGATTCTGGCTGACATTCTCCTACTAAGGAGTCTTTAATATCTGATGGCAATACCTAGAGACTATACGTCATCTTCTGCTCTTTCTCCAGTTTCCATACTAGATCAAGAAGCACATTGCTTTGGTACAGTATCCTATCTCTACCAGTGGCTAAAAGCAGATGCCTAAAAGAAATGTGAATAGGGCTGCAATACATGTTAATATCTTGGATATTCTTCTTATTTCCACCCCCTACTTTGCAAGGTCTTTCCTAAGGATGGAGAGGGTTTTATGTTTTAAAATACTCTCCATTGGCTTCTCTTCCAAGACTGAATTGTGTTGAGTTTTATTTTGAACTCATACAAAACTATCACCTCTACAATATCCTTGGCAAGGAGTTCCACAGTTTAACTTTATTCTACATATAGAACCACCTGTGTTTATCTGGAATAACAAGCCTTACTAGTCTCAGTTAAAAATCAGGACATCAAAATTCTTTGCAATTGCTGTGTCCATTTGACTGCTATGGTATACAGAAGTAGCATCAGTAACTTGCTCTTATGCAGTATTTTTGAGCTCATCCATCACTAGGCTGCCTAACCATTTCTTGGTACAGTCTCCTAACAATTCTGATTGAACTGGCTACTGTAACTAACCTCTAGATACTTCCAGAAGTCAGGAATTTACAGAATACAGTCCTCCAAGCTTTAGTTTTAACCTACATTTTAGTTGCTACAGGCATGCTACATGTTCCTTTGCCCATGGTACATCAGAACTCCAAAAGCTTTCAAACAATCTAAAGAATTCATCGTGACTGCTTTTTTTGTCAATTCCTTGAAAATTCTATCACCAGTGATTTTATATTATTATTTTATATTTTTATAGTCCTGTGTGATGCCTGAAGTACTTAGACCACTGTACCCTGTTCAGTGGTAATTCTATGCCAACAAATACTCTCAAGAGTTAGCTGTTCTTAATCCATTTTATACACCCTCTATTGATACCATATAATGTTATTTTAAATGAAAATATGCAGCTAAAACAAATACTCCTTATATAAATCTCTCTACAATCACCCTCAACAGATTTGTAATGGCTATAAACGATTACATCAGGCTTGTCGGAAAAAACTTGTTTTTCATAAAATCATTTGCACTCTATAAATTATATTCACTGTTAATTCTTCAGCAACAGAACCATATTTATGCCTTCCTGCTGTTTTGCTGAAGCTGGATTTTTATGTGACCAATAGTCACCTATTTGGTTTTTGAAGACTAGAACTCATTAGCAGTGTTTTAGTACAATGACACATGCCCAGTTATCCCAAAATTAACAGCACTGGGAAAAACTCCCTCACCACTAATTCTTGTTTGTTTGTAGGGTACAAGTTATCCAACCCTACTCATGCCACAGTGATTATTCTTAGTAGGTATTGCTTAATATGCTCCTCCCTTAATAGACTGGAAAGTACCCCATTGTTCTCACATGACATGCTTACATCACATTGCTTCTCTGTAAATGCAGAAGAGGAACTGAATTAAAAATTGTCTTGGTTATCCTTTGCTGTATTAGCATTTCCATCCATTGAAGGGTCTATAACACAAGTGTTGTTTATTTGTTCTTAACACATTAAGTTATACATATTATTTGCTATAATACTTGCATCCATTTTTCTTTGCCTTGACAGTCTTAGCCTTCCTTATAATTTTTAACAGTTTATAATTCCTCATTTTATAACTATTTCCTACTTCTGACCATACACTTCTGTTTTGTTTATTTTTAATTGCTGTTTTTACTGGTGAGTAGAGGGGTTCTTAGTCAGAATTTTTCATAAAGACTTTTAAGTTGTGAAATTGTGGGATTTTGGCCAGCTGAATCTCAAAGACATACAACTTTTCATTCCCAATTTTTTTCCTAATAATTTTACTCCTTGATTCTCTTAACACTGATATTTTTAACATTTTCAATTCATCAGGAGTAGAGAACAGGCAAGTATTGGTTGAGTCTATTCTCTGTTAATCAATACTGAACAAAATTAGGTCACGATTCTTGGTTTCTAGGCAACCACTTACTTCCAATTCATTTACTTAATTTGTCTTTATCTATCCTAATGAGGTCTAAAATAGATTGACTGCTGTTCGGGACTGCATCTTTAGTATCATCTACACTTTTTACACAGGGCAATGATGATTAGCTATATAGGATTTCCAGCACATGCCCCACAAACTGAACTTCCCTAAAAACTTCTTTCCTTCCACTATGAGAATCTATTATTTAAAATATATTAAAGAAGAGAATAGTGGTGAAACAAAAAATTAATCTCCAGATGTCAGGAAGAAGTCAAGTTCTTAAGTAACAAGCCAGTGCATAGTCTCATGTTCTCTGGCCTGCAAGTAAGAATAGAAATTTATTCATAGAAGAGCATGTCTTGTTTCTAATTCATAAAATGATGAAAAGCATTTAAATACCCTTTCACAAATCACTATACATCAAGTTAGTTTTCTTCCCACTATCTGCCTCTGACATCCACTTCAACCCTTCTACAACTATTGTCAAAATACCCTTCTCCAACTTCATCCCTCTACCTAACTGCTTTCCTTCCTTTTCCTCTAACCAGCTGATATCTAGCCTCTTTAATCTGTATGAGTAATCACTTATCATGCAAACAGCTCTTATGCTTCCGGAAAAACCCTCCAGGAATTTCCACTGAACTCAACTACCTTGCACTGCCTCAAAAGGTATTTGGATTTCATTTCATTTTTTCAGAGAGATGAGTAACAACCAATAGCCACTGCATCTCACAGAGCAAAGTTTCAACCTCTTATTCAGTCTGTTTTTACCATTTAGGTTTGACCACATGACTTGCAGGCAATCCAGAAAGAGCCTACATGTTGGACCTATGTCAGACAACTAGGCAGCAGGGGCTGCTAAGGCCATCACCTAGCCATCTCGTGACCGAGCCACATGCTCAAACCATTCTACCCTTTATAGTGAAGCAACAGAAAGAGAAAGCCATTGCTTGTTATCCACTTGCTCAGTGGATAATGGGCACGCTTTCCTGAGTCTCTGATTTTACCCTTTCCCTTTCCTTTGAAGCTTTTGTTGTGAAGCCAAAGACCAATTTGAATTTCTAACACAAGAAAATAATAACCCTAACTAAACAGAGTGAAATTCTAAGAAGATACAATACTAACTTTAAAAGGTAGCTGTTTATTACAGGAAAAAACCTACAAACTACTTCGTTTATTACAGTGAATACTTGGGTTGGAATAAACTATGGCTTTCATAGTTTTGAAATTTAATTCAGTGGAAGCCTGGGTCTAGCAACTGTAGAAGAGGCTTGTGAGATACCTATGTTTTGCCATGGTTTCATATATGTGAAGGTTTCTGGCAGTCGTCAACTCATGTTTCCAAAGCAGAAGAAGCATTCACTGCTTTACTGGGGGACTCCATGTCACAACCTTAGAATAGTGTCAGAAAAAGTTTAGCATATAGTGTCCTAAATGAAGTTTCACGCCTATTAGAGACAGGTGCAGAAACAGAAAAGATGTCTTTCCCCAGGTTACTTTTCCATTCCAAGATCAGGTATTTACAATAAAAAATGTGAACATCAATTTCATAGAATCATAGAATAATTTTTAGTTGGAAGAAAAAAAGTCATTTAATCCAATCCTGATTTAATTCAGAAGGCTCCAAGAAGCCAATATAAAACTTAGCAGACAAGTTTGATATGTTACCACATTAAGATTTTCATAAGCACTTCAGAACATAACCCATTAGTCTTCTGTGCTGAGTGTAGTTTTAGCCATAGGCTGATCTGACTTAATTATTGCCTGATGAAGGAACTGGCTTCTACAAAAACAAATTACAGTAAATCCTATTCTTATGGAACAGATATAGAACATAACACTTTCATTGGTGGTTACAATACAGTTTAGTTTTTTTCTCCCTACACACACGGATATCCATTTGCTGCTAATATAACTGTACAACCACGCAGAAATTTTCACACGCAAGTAATAGCAGACATTCTCCTGCACTTCAGTATCTTGGCCACTCTACATTGTACAACACACAAGCACACACACTAACGAGTAAGAAAATTAAAAAGCCAATAAATTGTCATACCATCAGCACTGTTCTAAATCTAACTTTTAAATCACCACACGACTTTTTATCATCACATATTTTTGGTCTATAATTACTGTACTTACAATTATCTACCTTGATCCAAGACTGCTGATTTATGCAGTGAAAGGTCTCCCTCATGTGGAAATCTGCCTACTAACTGTAAAATAAAAACTGCATTTTGCTTCTTAATAAAGCTTCCATTGCTTAGATTTGCAGATTCATTTGGTGAAAGTATCACTTAGTATATTTTTACAATGTTTTCATTCTTCGGAGCTATCATTACAGTGTGAAAGAAAAAACCACGTTGATGAGACAGAACCACAAGAATTTTTAGCATGTATAAAAAGATGGCAAAATCCTGTAAGCAAAAGAATGTAAGGGAAACCAGTCTAGGCAAAATTCATAGGTTTTGGGATAATCTTGTATCCATCAGTTTTCTCAGCTTTCCATTCTGGCCATGCTGAATACTGTTCAAGATGTTCGCACATATGTGATTTCCATCTATTGCCTTTTCATGACGCAGCAGAACTGTGGCCGAAAATTGTAACTGACTGTAAGAGTTATATTTGACTTAATTGTGGTCTGGTCAGACTATAGAGTTAATCTGGTTTTGGCTACAAATAGTTATGATTCCTCACATCTAACTGGTGCAGTTCAAAGGTAAGTCCATTCAAATTTTCCATTTTCAGAAACTAACTAAGCTAATTTTTAACTCCCCAGTTTCAATGCTTTACAAGAAAAAAAAGGCGAAAAAAAAAGCTTCTCACTTTGAGGAACACTCACAAATTGTGAGAACATTCCCAGTTGTCAGGTTTTTTCCCCTAAAACAAATTGACAGATTTGACCCAAAGTGACTGGTATCAGTTTCCTTTTGCTGAAAAAAGTCTTTTGAGTTGACCAGGCACATTTTCTTATCTCACTGTTGAACAACAAAATATAAACCCCTACCACGTTTACAAATGTGGTTCAGATGTCTAAAATGTACTGGCTAGTAAACAAAATTAAAAAGTTGTGCATATACATGATGTAATAGTAAAACCACAGTAAGATATTACACCTAAGACAAGAAAAGTGCACTTGGATTAGCAGCTTTATTGGGATGGTGTAGAGTTGGCTTGTAAGACTAATTTTTCCTGATCTTGCAGAAAAACTGCAGAATAATTCCTTGATTACTTTCACCCTTCCAGAGCTGAAATCATTAAATCTATTGCACTTTTTTGCAGCATCTCTCCATGCCACACTGAAAAGGAACAGAAAAACTTTTAATTGGCTTTTATCATTCCCACCAGGGATCTTATTTCCTTCCTTCCCTATTTGTATCTCAAAATACTTAACAAACCAACTGAAGCAATTATAATTGCTCAAGTACAATATTTCAATGCTAGTGCTGATATAATTTGGAAAACAAAGAACTGATTTGTGATCATCAACACAAAGAGTGGTGGAATAACTGAAAAAGTAATAGATTTTGGCTGATTTTTTTCCTTTTTAGTTATACTACAAAAGTATATAAATGGTACAAAAATTTAACATGCATCAGAATTAAGTTTAAAAGTATCACACAAACATCTCTGCTGTAAAAGTATCTGGGGCAGGTTCTCAGTCTTTAAATTTGTCAGGTAGCTGGACTGAACTCAAACAATGACAAAATGAAACACACTTCCTCTCCATCAGAGACCCTGGTGAGCCATCAATACAATAGAGAACAGAGAATAAGAATTAATCTTTCCTTTATTGCTGGTAGTGTTCTTTTTATCCCCTTCAGTTTTAAAATTAATTCACAAGACATAATTTAAGTGCATCTCCTAAAAGGAAAACATGGCATTAACTCCTCATACTGATTAGTATTAATTAGTATTATTTCATAACAATTAAAAAAATTACCATCCAAATTCCTCAGCTTCTGCACATCTCAGAACTTTTTCCCTGATGTGTTGAATTTTGTAGTCCTACGAAATCTTTTTTTTAAAGTCACATTTTTATTTATACAATTTTAAAAATCATCAAAAAATGACCCAGTTTCCCTAGAGTGATACATAGTTAAAATGTGAAATACACTGACATTTCCAGCTCATTCCATACTTATATGCCACTACAAAGGAATCATAACTTTACTGAACACGTAATCCCTTACTCAATAGGAAAGCTCTCTGGCTTGGTTTACGCTCCAAGAAATTTTGTAGCATATCCATTCCATCCAAAGATCCTCCAGGTTTCAAAATGAGGTTTCTGTATTTCATCCCAGCCTGACAGAAGGTAAAGCAGAACGTTAGTACTTATCTTGCCAGCTGCCTCTTTTTCTGTATTTGTTGCATATTTAAAAATCTACTCATGATAAAACAATGCTTCTCCTTCCAGAATTTCCTAATACTAAACTAAGGTATACCAGGATATATCACAAGTATAATTTAGATCTGCTGGAAGAATTCAAGAGAGCAGAAATCTGACCAATTTTAAAGAAATTACTTTTCTTGTGGTTTTACACTGGTTTCAAGCTACAATCACAACTTGTCTGAAGACATTCTATAAAGTATAACAAACACACAACCTCCTCAAAATCTTCAGTGAAGGATTACCCTTGTGACTGACAGCAAGAAGAGGGAACCCAACATCCTTTCTCTAACTGATGCTTTCTCTTTCTTTAATCTCTCTTTGGATAACAGAGATGATACTTCAGAGATAAGACAGGTATAGCATTGTGGAATGGCATGGCACATACACCCATATAATACACATAGTTGTATGTATCATACATACAAACACATCTAACTCATCTACTAAAGAATGTTAAAGAAAATGAGACTTAACTCAGGTTTTAATTTCAGAAAGAAATATTATTGCTTCAGAAAGAATGGATTTCTTTTAAAAAACGAATGAAGTTTCTGAGAAAACAAGTAATGAGGAGTTTTCTAACAAGAAGTTGTATTTTAAGGAACATACATATATGAAGAATTCTGGAATTCTGAGACATGACTACAAATGAGAAAATGTTATTTTGCATGCAGATGTCCCAAATGCTTCTGATATTGAAGAAGACAATGTTCTTCCTTTTAGTCACTGTATATACACATATACACTTCCCCCACAACTCAACAGGACCACACTGCTTCCTCATAACTATACTGTAAAAACAAGCAAGGGTGTTTTTAAGTGATGGACTTCCATGACTTAATTGAACTACCACTTGTATTGTCTGAATTACAGCTGGAAAAATCTAAAATAATATAAAAATAAATAATAATTTTTAAAAAATTACTGAAGCTTTGATCACACTTCAGTATTTTTGTTAGTTTCCTGAGCATCGGCAGCAAATGAATATATTGTTCCTTGTAGTTTAAAAGCACTATTTGAGTAGACTTGAGTCTTTGCTGTCACCCCTTCTGAGCCAGAATACTGCTCAGTTCTAGGGAGACCCGAGGTTATTTCAGATAATGCACAAGAACTGAGGAGTGTGTGGCTACCAATTAAGTTGGAGTTAATTGTTTGCTGAAGAATTTTTATAGATTCAGTCTATGAAATTAGGTTGTGTAACTGTTGCTCAAAACAGGAGAGGTTTTATTCAAACAGAAAAAGCCAAATTTCTATAAGCCCTAGTTATGTATATGTTAACCATTTTCTTTTTCTGCTGTTCTGAAGACTAGTCTAAATCTAGATACAATGAAGCATGAGCAACTACAAAAAATACTGGTATCT
This sequence comes from Rhagologus leucostigma, assembly GCA_013397725.1. Taxonomy (NCBI): domain Eukaryota; kingdom Metazoa; phylum Chordata; class Aves; order Passeriformes; genus Rhagologus; species Rhagologus leucostigma. The sequence continues at coordinate 138,832 of VZTD01003258.1, read as the reverse complement.
AGTATTTGTTTATAAAAATTGTTTGTCCCATCCTGTCGGATGCTATCACTCTTACTTGGGTTAAAAGAGAACTAATTTGAAAAGATAGCATTGAAGAGGGAGGGAAAAAAAAATCTCCATAGCTATCCCTGAAGTTATATCAGCATTCACACAAAGTGTTTGCGTGCACATACACCAGAGAGTGAGTGACACACATAAATAATCACTTTTCTTCCTCACTTCTTAGCCTGGATAACAGGCTTCACAATAAAAGAGGCATTAGTTGTCTTTCAGCTGTTCCACAAAAATGTTCACTTTTAGCATAATTAATTTATTCTCAAAGCCTCCCATACACAAAGAAAACAAAAATTCTCACAAAAAATTAGAATACAAGGCATCCCACAGGAGAAGTAAAGGTAACAGAGCAATTTTGCCAAACTATAGCTTAGGGTTTTGACTACACAGTCACTCAAAACAGAGTTTTGAGAATAAAGAGTAAAACTGACAGAACAAAAGTGTGATGGCACTGGAGGGATGTGGGCATAACAGAACAAAAAACTGACACAAAGTTCCAAAAGTTTGGCAGCAGCACCATTACACATTTTTGCCAGCTATAAAAGCCAGCAAGTCTGACCCCTCCTGAAATACCATTTTTAAGATCAATGAACAACATTTCATTAAAAGTTATTCTATTTACTCATTTAACTTGACACGTCTTCTCTACTGCTCTTATTTATGAGTGACGAGATTCCCAATGAAAAAGCAGGTACGCTTATTCTCATAGGTACCTGTCATGAATCTCTATCCCTTCTAGATTAATCTTAACTTCCAAACCCTATGTCACTTCTTCTCTCAAACTGTCACTGCTTTCTCCATAAAACCCCTTTTGGGCTGTGTTGGCCTAACCACTGCCTTTCACAGTCCTACCCCATCTATTCTTTGGACTCCTCTCTTTGTCCACATCAAAATCTAATCTCGTTTACTATCTCCATTCTCTAGAGGAATGGACAGTTCTAGAAGTTCTGGTTGCTGTGATAAGTACAGGAAGGAAAGAAGGCAAATTCCAGGAGAGGAAAAGGACAGTCATGCATTTTCTACTCTTTCCTTTATTTCTCTCTTAGACTTCTGTTGAAAGGAAGAACTAGTGCTGGCAGCTAAATCAAGAACACAGTTAAGAGGATCAGGAAAACCAAAAGGTCTTTCCTATCATAGAACTCATCTGTCTCATCTGTAGCACTTCATAATCTCTGGAAAACCTTGCCAGAATTGGTAGGACTACTAACCACATTACTAATTAGCCTTTTTTTCTGCTGGAGGCAGAAGAGGCTGGAGAATTACTCTAGGGAAAAAAGACCCAGTAAATCCAGACCCACTTAATGATTCAGACTTCAAAAGGGACTTGGGATTTAAACTGAAGATAAAACAATTTTCATATTACGCTATGTTGTAACAGAGAAAGCTCAAAAGAAACTGAATTTTCTAAATAGTAACTACATAAAAGGACCATACAGTTGAGGTACCCAAAACGTAATGGAAATGTAAAAGAAGCAGTTCACCACTATCATACAGGTTTCACAGCAGATGAATATGCATCTGCTTTTGCAACAGAGAAATGTTTTTTCAGGCAAAAATTACAGCAGAAAGCATTAGACAAGGCAATGCAATATCTTAAAAGTACTACAGTATTAAATATATGATCATGTAATAATTGTATTAAAATTGAAGTGCTCCTGGAAATTTTAAGATTACTTTCTTAGAGTTACCTTTACACCTTTTTTTGTTGTTGATCTGAACTTGACAGGTACAGAAGTAGTACTTGAGACATTATACTTACAGATCATGGCGACAGTAAATGTTGTTTCAGAGACAAAGTGTAACAGAAGTGTTTATCAAAAAGTGTTCATCACCTACCTTTGGATTCATTATTCCTTCTTGCTTAAAGCAGCTATAGAAGATATCCATGGAAAACACTTCACTCCACAGGTATCCATAATATTGACCATCATAACCACCTGCCAAATGTCCAAAAGTAGCTGGCATGTTTGTTCCTTGAAAAGTAGATTAACATCAAGTTATTGAAATCAAATACAGTTATTTCTTTGATGTATACAGTAGTTCAACAATAAATTAATAAGGAATTTACATCAACTACTTTGAAACTTTTAACATAAAGGGTCTGGGCATGCCTCAAAGTATTGAACACACTCTGCTGAAAACAAAGGAAATTAAATTTGTAATTTTAGGCTACTTATATATCCAACACAGATGTGACAGAACATCTAAAGTGGAATTCACGTTATGTCATTCTAAAATACATCCTGTAAAAGGCTAAGTTTTATATTTACCTTAATCTTCCTTCAGAAGAGATCATTAAGATCATCCTAAATTTCAAAGTAAGTATTTCAGCTTCATAAAGTAGATTATTCCATAAACAACTCTGTTTTTTGTATGCCAACCATTATTGAGAAAGAAAGGCATGTTATACTGAACCATCTGGACATGCTGTATAAAAGCTTCATACTGACATACCTGGGGTGGCAGGAATTCCTAGAATCTCCACACAATATTTAGCATATTCATCTGCTGGGTCAACAGACAGCTTTGTATGCAGTGCCTGGTCAACTTTGCTCAAAACAATCTGACGGAGGGTTAGAAGGCCTAATTGGGTAAAAACATTTAATTAACCAGCATCAAAATACCTGGAGTTTCATTTGCATCTTTCCTTCAAAGATCTCAATATGCATACTAAATTATTAGAATTTTGGAGTTACAACACTTCCATCTGAATTGCTCCACTTACAAATGGTTGAGAGGCATAGTTTTAATAAAGGAATTATCATACTAAGCTTCCTCTTTTTGAATATTACTTTCCTCATAGACCAAAACTAAAATAAAGCAGATATTTTAAAAGCAAATTTTAATATTTAAAATGTTTTCAGCTGTCATCATTTACCACATACTATTTTATTCAGGGCCTACACAGTATATCTACCCTAAGGCACTTCAAAGGACACCAAGAACTGCTGCTGCAGCTGCCGTAAGCTTTTTTTAAGAAGCTACAAGATATGAACCTTTACTCAGACAAAATTCTTATGCAGCTAAAGTCTGTGCAAACCACAAGGACAAAGGCTTCTTGTTCAGGATAGGTAAGCAGTATAAAATAAGCAGGAGTCGCTTAATGACAAATTTGTACCATAAATGAGAAGCTCTTGATTACAAGAATAAAGAGGTGGGAGTGACAAAATGATAATGACATGATAGGTAATGACGTGAGATTACAAACTTAATGGAGATATGTATAAGGTCTACAACACTCCTATCTGGGATATGTTACGTCTGTTCAGTAAATTTGCAAATAACTTTCATATCTGTTAAGTGTTGCATGCAAATCAAATGTAGACAATACATGTAGATACACTATATTCAAGCACAGTGCCTGTTCTGGAGTATAAATAAGATTAAAAAAACCCACAAAAACCACACCAGACCACAACAGACTACCCTCCTCCACCCACCAGACACACCACCCATTTTAAACATGCAAAGCTGGTAGGCAAAAAAATTTACATGGAGAGGAAAGGTATTTTAGTCCTGTAGGTGGCCTGGAAAATCACAGCTGCTACTGTTTCTGCAAAGAGTTAGGTCATCATAGCCTTTATTAGTGGGGGTACCCACGCAAATAAACCTAGAAAGACAGTGGTAAGTGTACACACAGAAGAAATTTAATAGGCTTGCTATGTGTGTCAGTTTTTAAAATTATATACGTTTATACATATACGGTGGGGAGAAAAGGCAGAGAGATACCTGTATTAGCAAGTCTAGAGGCAGCAAGTTTCTCAAGGAGTGTGTCTCCAACATGGGTTGCATCTTTATAATGTCTTGACATCTGCTGTAGTGGCTCTTTCTCCCACACCCAGTTCTCAAACATTTGTGAAGGTACCTCTACAAAGTCTGTTTCCACATTAGTTCCACTAAACCTCGCAAAATCAGTCTAGAAAAAAAAAAGCCATTAAATTAAACTAAAATAGAAGCCAAGATTTTTAGCAGAATATAACATTTCCAATGTCAAAATTTCAGTTTAAATCACAGCAAAAGGAGTAATTTGAACAGACCAAAGATAATAATAATAGTAATAATTTAAAAATGAAATTTAAATAAAGGAGTAAAAAATATCAGACATAAGACTATTATCAAGGAATAAAGTAGACTACTCAGGAGTTAAATACTGCATTATCTACTGGTGTAGAACAGTACTTCAATTTTTTTATTATTATTGATTTTTACCTCTTAGGTTATGACAGCAATACAAATGTTTTCATGCTGTCTTGTGACAATGATACAATTTGTAAATTATTACAGATTTTTGTTGTATTACCCCAATGTAGAATAATAAACTCCAACTATGCACTTTAAAAAGTTTATTGTATTGTGGTCTACCACACTGATTCACAGACTTTGCTTAACCAACTTATTCTATTAAGCTTTGCCCTATTTGTCATCATTTGTAATATTTATGGTTAACATATAGCACAATTTTTTTAGCCAATAATAGATGGACTGAAACAAATAAGTCCTAGCAACCTTATTCATCAAAAGTTTTCAAATCTGACACTTTGATAAAAGAATCTTTCTTCTGAAAGCCAAGCACATTAGAACTTTTTTTTTATTTTAGTACTGGCAATAACTTCATGCTTAAGAAGCTCCTCCTATACTAATCTTGAAGAAAAGTTTGTAAAGTTAAGAATCTTCATTGAAATATACTCCAAATCCAAATACTTCTAAGAAGTCATCTCTGAAATTGTTCAAGTGTTGTTCAAATACACAGAAATTATTTGGTCTCACAGAATCACAGCATCATAAAAGTTAGAAAATACTTTTAAGTTTATCAAGTACAACCACCAACCCAGCATCACCACCATGGTCACCATTAAGCTGTTAACCTATGTCCTCAAGTACCATATCCACACGGTTTTTGAATGCTCCCAGGGATGCGGACTCCACCGTTTCCCTGGGCAGAGCATTTCAAACATTTACAACTCTTTCAGTGAAAAAAAATTTGACTAATATCCAATCTAAATCTCCCGAGGTGCAACTTGAGCCATTTCCTCTTGTCCTGTCATTGATTGTCTGGGAGAAGGAGCTGGCCCCCATCTGGCTACAGCCAGTTGTAAACAGCAATAAAATCCCTGCCAAGCCTCCTTTTCTCCAGGATAAACAACCCCAGCTCCCTCAGCTGCTCCTCACAGGACTTCTGCTCCAGATCCTTCCCCACCTCTGTTCCCTTTCTCTGGACTCACTCCAGCTCTTTAATGTCCTGCCTGAACTGAGGGCCCAAAACTGAACACAGGATTTGAGGCGTGGCCTCACCAGTGCAGAGTACAGGGGGACAATCCGTGCCCTGGTCTTGCTGGCCACGCTATTGCTGATCCAGGCCAAGATGCCTAGATCCCTCTGTACAGCCTTCCTACCATCACTCCACCCTTGTCTTGTAATAAGTCTTCCTCCTCTTGCCAGCTCAATTTTATTTTCTTTTCCTTTTCATCAACATACTAACAAAACATTTATGTGCTAAAAGAAAAAGAATTCTCAGTTGTCCTCTCTAAGAGCTGTTGATATTCTTACAGTCCATCCTCCACTGGAAAACAGATGCTCACAGAATTATAGGCTTTTGAACTTACTTTCTTGCAGGGTTACCAAAAAAAGCATGTATAACACAGGAAATAACCTTGAACTGACTGCATGTGTCTTCCTCTCATGTCTTCAGAAGAACAACACAAAAGGAGTAAAACTTTTGCTTTCTTTTACTCCTGCAGGCTGCCCAAATCCACAGTTGTAACAGGCTGGCCCTTCTTACTGTCCTTGCTGAATAGCAGCTCTGCAGAACAGCTAGGAAGCATCAGCTTCAGGGAAGAAATGGTGATAGAAGTGGCCAGAGCAAAAAGCAAGTGGCCTTCAGATACCTTCATTTACCCATACCCAAGCGCACCATACTAACAAAAAACATCAAGACAATTTGGTTCAAGTTACTTCAAGAGCTCTCCTTCCTAAACAACATCAACAAATTCCCTCCCTGCCCTGATGTCACTCTCCAACAGTATACCTCACTTCTCCAGTATTTAACATAGAGTATCAGACCTTTACCAGCAGCTCACAAATGCCCCCCCAGTCTTATCCTTGCATAGCATTTAAACATCAAGTCTTAACATGCTGAAATAAATCATCATATGAAACAAGACAATGCTTTGTACACACAAATTCCAGAGGACAGGATGTTATGCGGGACTAGTGAGTTTGCACACATGCAAATAACTATTTACATACAATACAGGAGAAGTGAGCATGGCAGCTGGGCACACAGAAGACACCAGAGCGGTGCAAGAGACAACTGGAAGGCAGGCCTCTCTGATCTGTGTGCAATTCCATAGCAACTGAAGTACATACGTATTGGAATTGCTGGCTTCAGCTGCCCTGAAGGGACTCCAAAACACTCAGGCACATCCTTACTGGTTGTCAAAATGCCGCAGTCAGTTTTGTACCATTTTATACCAAAGCCAAATGTGTTTCATTTATAAACACCTTCTATATCGCCTAGGTTTTATTCCTCAATTTTTGATATCAGAAACACCTATCACAGGGTGAAGATGATAAAATAATAATTATATCTTTACCTTTAATATGATTAAAAAATATCTAAGCAAGTCTACCTACTTATTAACTCTCGATTTAATATACGGATTTCTGTGATGACGTTGTTTCTTTATTCTGCAGTCCCAATCTCTAGGATCATGGTCAAGAATTAAAATCTAATGTGGGTTATTTTTCCTTGATTTTATTATTTTATATTTGGTTACACAGAAGATGAAGGAAGTGCTACACGAAATCTGAATTTGTAGATAACGAAGTGAATTTTTTGGTGGGTGAACACTGACACTCATCTCTTTCTGAAACATAAAATTTTCATTAGGCTAATAATAAATTTATCATCTGGCAGTATCAATTTTACATGTAAGTAAAAATGAAAACAGCAATTTTACAACTTTATTGGTATCTTGATGGAAAATCTGAAACTACCTTCAGTTCTTTCTGGTCACTGCAATAAACGTAACCTGTCAGACAGGAGAAAATAAAACAGCTCAGCCAAGACCTGTTTTATGTTTGTGATGTCAAGAGTGATAGGTCTCAACAGTACTAAATGCCAAAATGCTGGAGGTCATCTAGCTTCAGAAATTATTTTCATTCCTAGGCACAGCAACCTTTTTTTGTTTCTAATACCTAGTATGAAACTAGAAGTAATAAAAAGCCCTCTGAACAAAGCCATGACTGAGCATCTTGTTTACCTTACGTGTGATGAGTGAATAGACTCCTGCATGATGCAAATGCAAAATTCCTACAAAAATATTTTTCATAAGAAGACGTATTTATTGCTTCTGTTTTAAATAAATACTAAAACAAAAAACAACCTGACGTTTTAAAACATAACCAGAACTCTGCATATGTGCTTTACTAAAACTAGAAACCACCAAAACGGACCTATACCTTGTTTTGAGACAGTGGAGAAAGAAATAAGACTTACACTGGAACAGAAACATCACTAACCTGTGCACATATCTGATGCATTACGTGACCAAATTCATGGAAGTAAGTCTTTACTTCATCATGTCGCAGCAGCGACGGACGATTCGATGCTGGCTTTGTGAAGTTGGTTACCAGAGCAGCTACAGACATCAATCTGCTGCCATCAGAGAGAAGACAGCCGGGCTGTAGACCAAAGCAGGCTGCATGCCCATACTTTCCCTCTCTGCATAAGAAAATATATTAGACACTATCTTCAAACCACAAGCCTGCTCACAAGAATGGCAAAGCCTCTTCAAGAACAGGGACAATCAGTCAGTGTTTCTACACAAAAAATGTACATCTTTTCATGACTTCTAAGACTCAATAAGTTAAGAGCACAAGGGGAAAAAAAGGCCCTTCTACTCCCATACTGAAATCACAACAGTTCAAGATTTCCAGCAGCATTCACAAGAATCTGTTTTTTACTGAAATGCTGAAAGTATATGTATTTCAGATGTCAACTATGTTTTAAACTGCTACTGCAACAGAAAGGACTAGGTTCTGTTCTCTGATGCAATTTTTTCTTTTTACTACAGGAGACAAAAAGAATAGAGTACATTGCATTTTCACTGTGATACAAGAGTTGAAAGAAAAATTATTTTGACATTTTTGCCCTAACCTATTCAGTTAGCTACTCAGATTAAGTCAGAGGAGTCTTACTAACACATACCTTCAGCAATTCACATGATATATATAAAGGTGGAAGCAGATGAACAGGTGAAGGAAATAGGTAAGTTAGATATTGTATGAATAGATACTGTAAAAAGAACAATTTCTGTACTACTATATATATTGAGTAACCTAATTTTCTTAGGCCAGAAAATATTTAATCAACTTAGATTAAAAAAGAATATCAGCAAATTTATAAAATGCTAAATACTAACCTAAAAAACCCTACACCAAAGCAAACAAAAAACCAGCGACAAATAGCCAAAAAGGAGGAGCTCAGAATAAATCCTGTTAAACCAGTCTATGCTCCTAATCTTTGACAAAACACAGATTATGCTGTAAACAGCTACAAAGAGAGCTGGAGAGCTACAGAGATCAACAACGAAGTAAATCTGAAGGTGTGCTCAACAGGAATCAATTCTTGGTATTGATCTACTTGATTCAGCAGTCTGGACAACAGGGTATAAAATACACATCAAGTGTAAAGAGGAACTGGGAGAAACTAGGAACTCTCGGCAGACAGAAATATAATTGATCTGAGCAGGCTGGAGTAACAGTTCAGCAGAAATGAAAATGAAAATCCAGTAGTAAGTTAGGAAGAAGAAAAGTTCATAGATGCAAAAAATTATGGACAACTGACTAGAGAGCAGTACTACCAAAAATATGAGCGAAGTAGCAATGCTTCATAGAATGAATATATGCAAAAAAAAAAGGCATAAAAAAATCTGAACACAGTCCAGAGGACAACTTAATGAACACAGTAACAATCTTGTCAGTGGAGCAAGTATTTAGTTCCAAATGCATTTAATTTTAACTGAACAAGCAGCAACCCATTAAGACAAATTCCATTTTAAACACGTAAGCAAAACATTAAGTCATAATTACCTGGGGTAAAGATCCAAATAGAACTGCCCTAGCATTTCTCCTGTTGATTTATCCTTTACTGTATAAAGAGTAACACTATCGTGCCAAACATGAGCACCTTCTATTTGCTCAAATTCAAGTCCCAGCAGCTTCTGGTAAATACTCAATAAGCCTTCTGTAACAGCCTCAATTGGGAAGTATTCCTTCAGTTTTTCTTGATCTATGGAGTACTTCAGCTCTTCAGTTTTGTTCATATAATAATGAAGATCCCATGCATTGATTCTTCCATCATAATCAAAGCTTCTTTCTTTACATTCCTTTTTCTTCAGACCTAGAATGAATTGTCTTTCTTCCTCAACCAATGGCTTTAGCTTTTTACTCAAATCATCTGAAAGAAAGATTGCCTTGGAGTCAACTTCCATTTTGCTTACGGTAATGTGCATTCCTATAAAATACACTCAATGCTTCAATACTCCATACTCCAGAAGTGGATGTTTTCCATTCATTGACCAACAGCAAGCAACATCTGTTTTCTTGTCCTAAGAAGTCTTAGTTGCAGGCATGCTATAAATGAAACAGTATTCCATGTAGGCCTAAGAGTGGTGCGAAGGGTTTTGGTAAATTTAGACTTCTTCCAAGACATCATAAATAAAAAGTAATACTAGACACTTCTGCTTGAATCCTTTGATTTCACCTCATGTAATCTCAGTATTCCTTATACATTTCTTCAGCAACAGCCAAAGACTACAACTACTATTAGTTAGTGGAAGCAAGTGCAACACAGAATTCAATACTTCCAGCTAAAGTCCTACAAAAAACCAAGAGACTCAAGAATTCTTGCCTGTAGGATCGCTGGCTTCTAGACTAACAAAGCCTCTGGATATTAATGTCTACGATTTAAATTTTTTCCAATATACTTTTCTTGGACAAGAAGGCATCATAGCCTTCATGAAGCAGACATACTGAATATAAAATATTTAAGCTTACTGAAACTTCCACAAAGTACATACTGTACTTATTCTCTTGTAACGATTTCTGGTTTATCAGAAACTTTTTTCTTCATTAAGAAGTCATATTAATGTTCATTGTTGATCTCTAGAGTGTAAAATTTAGGAATTGCCACTCCTGTTTCTAGGGAGGCTGTGAGGCATTTAACGCATTTACATGATTGAAATACTGTTTGCAGCTTGTACTATGCTAAATTCAGAACATGTCATAGGAGAGAATGCTCTTCTTCCTAGATGTAAGATCACCTTATGAACATTTGATTTAAAACATGAATAGATAGGAACAAAGTAGAGCAAAATACACTGTCATGCTTGTAGCTGAGGATATATCAAAAGAACTAAATTAAAAGGGACAATTAATCTGATGTATATTCTCCCTCTGTGAGAATTACCATGAGGCATGATATTTATGAAAAGTATCTGATCTCAAACTCTAAAAGCAGCAGCTAAAGTATGTGCGTCAGCTTCAAAATAAATGAAAAAACACAGTATTACAATGACATAATGGAAAAAAAAGTCTAAAATACTTCAAGTACACTTAAAATAGCTAACATTTAATATTAAATCAAAAGTAAGTATTAGTTAATTTTCAAGTATACTGATAATTGATATTGCCAAATATGGATCTGATCTCATGAAGGAGCATTTCAAGAGAAATGCAAAAGAATTATAGATTTAGAAAGAGGAGCATTTGAACCTCTTTATTGAAGCGTAAATACAAAAATCCACCACCAATAAACGTACCTTATTTTTGCACTAATTTATTTGGGGAGGGTATTTGTATGACACATCAATATACACTCCTGAGTGGTGTTAGGACACAGTAATAAAGGAACATATACTATTCTGTGGAGCTACATAATTCCAGAAAGTGGAGGTTAACTCCACGTCCAAGAGTCCACTGACATGAGCAGGATGACTCTAAATTCATTCATAAACTGCTATGGTTAAAATTTTCAAGATACCTCTGTTTCCAGATCAAATTCCATTGCAGGGCTTTTGAATTCCAGATTTAATCCATCACTCTAGATATAATTTTTTAATTCAGCTCATGGAAATTGCATCATTACATACAGTAATCTTTCATTATACTTAATGCATTTCATTATACTGTATCAGAAGAACACACCAAGGCAACAGATGCACAAAAAATTGGTAACGAAAAGCTGCAATTCTGATGCAGCTCTTGAACTGATAAAATTGCTTAAGCTGCACATGTTACTCTGGTTCTAAATTAGGGTAACTGCACTTTGGGGAAGAGAAAGACTTAATCACTTGCTTATATTGGCTGTCACAAAGCAGTTATTCTCAGAATTTACCTTGTGCTTCCTGATTTGGAACAACTGCATTTGTAGAGCTTTGGTCTAAAAAATATATACGCCAGAACAGAGACAACAGAGTTCCTTTTTTAGCTAAATCTCATGGACAGTGTGACCTAGTTATGTATTTAAACTCATCTAGGCTGAAGAGACATGTTACTACATTAAATACACAAGTATTACTTATAAATATGAACAAACCTAAGAAGGTTGTTACATTATCTGTGCTCTTTGCAGTGTTTACCTCCAGGACAAAGTTGGCATGTGTATTATAACCAAGAAGCTCTGCTACTTTTGCCCTTAGTGGGAGCAATTGCTGCAGAATTTCTGTGTTCTCCTAAGAAAGAAAGCAGGCAAATTTGTAAAATGAAACCAGAAAACACATTTTATCAAAACAATTATCTCAGTAATATCTGTAATGTTATGAAACAGAAAACATTTCAAATTAAACACTTAAAGATTAAAATGTAAAATAACCTAAGTTTTGCTAGATTCTTGGAATAGTTTTTCTCAGCATTTGACTGCAGGTAGCTGGTTTTCTAGTTGACCTCATTCATTACACTCCTTATTATAACTTATCTTTTTTAATTAATCAAAATATACACCATTTTCTTCTAGGTTGTGAAGAGTTTATTTCCTTTATCAATCATTTACATGTGAAAGATAATAAGGAAATTGCTGACAGCAGGCTTAATTGCTTGGAAGTGGTGAAGACAGACTGCTAATCTATTGTGCCAAAGTTTGTTTGCAAATTTCCCTCTTTTGCCACTCTGACAACAGCAGTCAGAGAAAGATCTGATACAGAAAACCCCAGACCTTGACCTAAATGTGTTGAAGAATCCTCAAGAAGCTTAAAACGTAACTGTGTAAATCTCTAGTTCTGGAAAAGTGAGATTTGTCAGGGGAAAAAAAAATCAAACACTAGATTTGAAGACTGTCACACAGTTTTATCATTAAATCTCTTTATGTGTGTTGACTTGCAAAGTGTTCAGTTCCTGGTGCCATTTTATCTTATCTTGTACTCATCACATTTCCAAGCATTTCAAGCACAAAAGCTCAACTCTACTACTGTTCTCTAATGCATGGTTGGTACAACTGTCTGAATGACATATTCTCTATCCTGTCCGTGCTTTTTTTATTTTGTACCTGTCTAGTTGTGCATATATGCAATCTGTTAATTTCATATTTAATCGCCTGTATTTGTAATTAAAACCTGTGCTTAAATAACCCCTCTCTATTCTGAAGAATCCCAGAGGACTACAGAAGCCACAATTAGACATCCTTTTCTGTGAGGAAAGTGTCAGTAAGCATCTGCAGAACACTATAGAGAAATTTCACAAAAGATTGAAATCCCACTTTTATTAACAGAACTACTTGAATATTAAGATACATACAAATACACACACAGAGGCAGATCATCAACTTCTAAGGTCTCAGGACATCAGAATAAATTGGAGCAAGGCACTGTTAAAGATCACACTAGCAAGTTTTGATTCCACAATACTCTACAAAATGCAAAACTCAAACATAACATCTGAATGTCTAGCTCCATTTTTCAACTCTGTCACTGCACTGCAGAACAGTCAATCCACAACATACCTCTTTGCATCTTGAGTTAAAGGCAGATTCCATTTTTCTCCTGGTTTCTGAAATGCAGCACTTCTTCATAACAGGAAAATAGTGGGGATACTTCAAGGTAACTTTATATTTGTCTTGTTCAGTCTTCTCTAAACTGTTAATAAAGTCATCAGGAAGGCCATCTATAGAATACAATTTAATAAACAATGTTTACCAAAATTATCTACTCCCCCCGTTTTTGTGAGATCGTTGCATTTGTTTTGCTGCAATCTACTTCAACATCAGAAATCTCCCTTTTTAAAGAAATATACCTCCCTTTTTACAACAATTTGCTAAAACTTTTACAAATTCCACCAAGCAAAACAAAATTTGGAAACACCTGAGAGCAAAAGAGAAATACATGTATGACTACCAGATAAAAACTAAATGACATAGAAAATTTCTGTTATTAGAGCACACTTTACATGAAGCCCTTCAGACAATGAATCCCCAAATTCTCTGTCACATGAAATCTCTAGCTTGGTTTAAATTACTGAATTAGTTAAACTTTACTGCAGGACTAAAAAAGCTTTTCCAATAATTACACAGAGGATTCCTCGATGATTAACTGAGAAAAGGGACAGAATAAAGTTATGCTAAAGAAAGTAGGACCAATATGCTAACTTGATGCAAGGCAAACACCTCAGGAAGTACAAATGTATGAAGACATCATGAACACCTGCAAAAGATAACTTTAAATTGATTCTGGAAAATCTAAAAAGGAAACAGAAAAGACTGGGAAACAGTCAGAATTTCACTTGATCTAACTATCACTCATGGGGCAAAAGCCAGTTACTCTAACAAAAATGGAAGGCTGAAAAAACAGAAACAGAAAGCATCTTACTCACCAAGTTCTTCCTTAGAAAATACAAGAAATGTGTTTTCCTCATTCAGATTTTTGTTAAAGTCTATACACAGCTCATTCAATTTTTTCTTCATTGTCTTTATTTCCTGTATCAAGTATAAACTGAACTTAGTGGAAAAACAAACATCAAAGTTGGCAATTTTTATCCTCCACATGAATAAGATTCCATTTTTTTCAGATAGGTTCTCTACTAACCAACAGTAAATACAAGGACTGAGCAAATAACACACTGCAGGTAGCAGTATACTTCACATCCTGTCAGTCTTCCTTTTATGTCTGTTTTGGTCCTGAGCAATACTGCTGCCAAGGGCTATCACTCCAAAATTTTAAACTCAGCTTAGAGGGGACTGAACAGATTGAACACATTCACTAAACAGTTTCATGTCCTAACATTCAATTATTTTCTTTTTTGAAAAGGTAAATTACAATTTTAAGTGTAAAAATATCCACTAAAATCAATGACAATGAAGGGAGCAAAAAAACATGCAACCTACCCAAAAACACTGCTTTGGAATAGTACAGAAAGAAGAGGCTGCTCTCACAACATAAGGCCATTCCAAAACCTTTTTTAAAATCTTAATATTCCTATTTCTGAAACATTTTCTAATATATCTCATAGCAAGTTTCTACGTGTTATTGTCAAGTTCAAATAAACATAGTAGTTATCAATAAGAGAATGCACACCAAACAAAAAACTTTGGCAAAGACTACCATTAGCCAATTTTTAACCTAAATATAATTCAACTATTGTCTCCCAAAGAATTTCAGAATACCATTAGAGGCATCAGTTACTCTTCCGCTATGAAAATGCACATCAAACTGTTCTCACTAGCTGAAGGATGTGGATGAAGAATGATTATTTTCTACAAAGGGTTAAGTCTTTTCAACAGTCAGAAATAAAGGTAATAATAAAGTCAGAAATATCACTCAGAATTTGAAGATAACTATGTTGGCATCTGTAGAACCCCGGAAGATAGGAAGCTAATGTGTATGTCTCAAACACCAATCGCAGGATAGCTGTGGCATCAACCAAGCACTGCAGGTAACAACAGCCAAGGACTGTTGGCAGTAACAGGCTGTGAGAAAGAACAAGATGTGACTGGACAAGGGGTCATATGGAGGAAGGACAGCACTTTTCTGGAACAAACGTCCTTGATCTACCTCCTGGAGATAAGCACAACTCAGTACAGGACAAACACAAGAATGAGGTGGAGCAACAGGCCGAGAATGTAGAGGCGGGGAACAAGACCACCAAAGGCCCCCAAAGCCCTCTGACCCATTTCCAGAAGAGTCTAAAGAACAGACTGTGCATGATGACTAATTTACATAGAAAGTGCAAAATTTTTCTCCAGCACAAGGAAAGTTTGTATATAAAACACCATCCCCACCCAAGCCCAGGCACTACCTCCAGGACTCTGGACAGCTAGTCAGCTGGATTGATGCCAGAGGCATGAACGCTGATCTCTCTTTCTCCCTTTCTTCTTTCTCTCTCCCCCTCTTTAATTCATTTATCTGTCTTTTCTCTTTCACTCTTTTTATCCGAAAAGATTCACACCCTTTTATCCAAAACCCAATCCCATGTGCTTATACTAGGTCAGGGACTAATGTACCAATTTCCACACCAAGTATATAATTTACTAATAAAAGTTTGTAAGCTTTCGCAGACCATCTGATTTTGTTGTTCCTTTCAACCACAAGCACCTATATGAATCTTGGGTGTTCCCTTCCCCTTAAGGGTGGGATGCCACATCATCTCAGATGCTGACAATTTTACTTCCTGTTTTTCCGAAGTGACAATTGCTTTCTAAGTCAGTTCTCCCTTAATGAAAAAAAATTCTCAGAGCAGCTTGTTTTCTTCTTTAACCTACTATGATTTTTTTTTCAGGCTAAAGGCTAAAATCTTGGGCACATTTTACAACATCAGTTAACTGAAACTAGCCGTGTTTTTGCAACAGTTATACATACTTTTGAATAGAATTGCAGGCTCACTAGTAACATTTTTTGACAGGTCTCTTCCTTAGGAATCTAATTTAGGCATTCTCTATAATTGTAATATATAACAAAACTTTTTCAGCTAGGCTTCTTTTACTCTCAAGGCTACGTGGTGATGCATACCACCTCCATCCACTGTGTATCATGGCTGTCTATCAGATTAGTTTAAAAACCTTCAAGTTGAAGGTTTTTAAAGGATGGATCTGGAAGAACAGTTAAGATGAGAGCAGTAATTCAGCAGGTCCAAAAGGATGAAGTTCAAATACATGCTTAGTACAGCTAACCAACCATAAATTTATCCATTCAACAGTTTGTAACCTTTGCTTTACAAACAAATAGTCAATATTTACTTTCTGCACTTCTTTAGGAAGATGGAGTCCATTTCTTCTCCCCACTTGAACAGATTTCTCTAGATATCGCTTTGTTTCAGGCTTTACATTTTCAAGATCACAGGTTTGCTGAAATGACAGTATAGAATAATTGAATTTATAACACATTGTAAGAAACATGCCAAGCATTAGAAGGGTTTGAACAGAGTTGTTCTTTAGAACACTGTCATATTAAAAAAGAGAACATCCTGGATTTTAATGAGAAGAACTTCCCAAAAACAGTTACCTTACACAATAGTATTCTTATATTCCTGTACAATGTTTTTAAAATAATTTTCTTTTACCAAGTGTCTCAGCACATTTACATGCTGTCATAATGGCAAGCCCTTTCAGTTTACGTACAGTGCACTTAAGTTTCTTCTGTAGAGATAGCTTTCTTTTACACAGTTGAAGAAAATCAGTGCTATAAGGTAACACTGTACCCTAAAAGTCAGAGAGATTGAAAAAACACCCCAAAAGATTAGAAGTATCACTTAACATTATCAGAAGGTATAAAATTTGAGCATATATGTCTTCTTCAGAACCAAGCTACCAGTGACAACAAATAAAACAGGATCACAGAATATTCTGACTTGGAAGGGACCCATAAGAACCATCATCTTGAATATACCACACACATGAAATTTTGAAACTTTCTAGAACTTTTAGAATCATGGTGATTGATGATTTTATATACCATTTTATACTTTTTTTTGGAAGACAGAGTAAGAAACAAAACCTACTTAGAATTACATGAGTAAAACCTGCAGCAGCTGTTTACATCAAGCTGTTTCCTGAGGGCCTGTGGGTGGAGAAGACTGGCAACATTCTTAAGCATGCCTCTGCTAGTCAGCATGTGCAGATGTTAGGAGTAACAAAATTTAAAACGATAGTTTCACTACCAAATTCACCTTTATTCCAAGTTTCAAACCTCAAAATACATGTTTTTCAAAGAATAAGATCTGGAGCATATTCAACAACATAATTTTACGCAGAAATTTTTTTCCCCCTAATGTATGGGGAAAAGAAAGTGACTACATTATTTTAATATTTTCTTAAATTAAATATAAAAACCTCAATAATTTTCCTCCATCAACAGCTCTTAAATTAAACATAATTTAGAAAGAGTACTATTGTTAACTTAGAAAAGTTTAGCCCCCATTAAGGGGAGCTAAAGCATTCAGCATGTTACCGAGGTCAAGCAGATTTGCTCATCTCTTAGTGGACTGTGTTACAAATAACATGGAAGTGTGAGGCCCCTCATTCTCCTCACCCCATTTTAATCTGGCCTGATGCAGGATCATGAAACTGAATTCATCAACTTGAATTATTAAATCCCCAGTGAGGCCATGAAAAACTTGATTTAATCCAACTGTTTACCGCTTCATTTGAACTGATGAAATAATTTCAGCAGAAATCTGAATTCTGTTTGTGGAAGTTCTTTTTTCATGTGTTCCTGGAGCCCAACTTTTAAACTGAGGGTTTCTAAGAGGAGAAGGCATTAGAAACTCAGCAAAAATTAACCAGAACTTAATGATTCGGAAATAGCAATATTTGTCTAGTCTGGGACTACTGGAAATTTCACATTTGTTCTAGAGCAAAACTCTTACTACTTTCACAGTTATTATGAAGTTGATATATGCTCAGAGGTTGCATCTCTGCCAAACTAATACTAAAACATGCTTGCATGATGCAGTTAAGAAAAATCTCTAAAAAAACTAAATTGAGACTTAAGCAAAAATTCTAACTGTTATAAAGGTCAAAGACTGCTGCAAGGGAAAACGGAGTAGGAAAAAAACCGAAAAAATAAAAAATTTTAAGAAAGTAATAGTAGTGAATAACGGCAATCAGTTTTCACTACCTATTGTCAGATACTCTTGTAAATTAAAAATAGATACATAGATACATTAGATTAGTCCTCAGTGTATCTGTGTATTCTATAGTGGAAGCTGGGGGAAATCACAGTAGGTAATAAACACAAATCAAGCCATTTAATTACTAGCAGGGGAAAAAGCAAAAAATAACATAAAGTACATGGGGGAAAACACCAACACAAGGCACTATCTGCCAACACTCAACAGAACATACTGAAAATGGGGATATTATACACTTCCACAAACATGGAACAAGAATACCCAGCTAGAAGAGAACATTTGAAAATTTCCCTGGAAAACACAGCAAAAGAAGACAATGGTAATGGAAGGCACTTTACTAAGGTTCTACAAGCATTATTTTAATTCCCAGTCAAGTCTGCAAAAAGCACAAATGATGACTCCAAGAAACAGGGCTCCAATATCCTACGAGCATTACACGAAGATTAAAAATCAGTGGGGTTGAGAAGAAAAATTCACATTTAAAGCATAGAAAAAGATATATTTTTTGGTTATCACATTAAATAGCTTCCTTGCATTACCCTTATATTGCACTTTTTAGAATATTATTACTAAATATCACTAGACATATTTGAACAAAACCAAATATTCTTTCTATTTGTGCTACAAAATAAACAGTACAAATGAAGAATAGGAGATACATATAGGTGCTCAATTAAAAGAGAAGCTAAACAGAAACACAAAAGAGATAGAAACTAGTTCAACAGTAAATGCATCTTTTAACTTAGTTTTATTTTGAGGCTGAAGAAACAGATGAAGAACAGGATACAACGTAGTTGTATATAATTGGCAGATAAAAAGAGGTAATTCTGGAGGTCAATCCCATTCATATGTTCTCATTAACCTTTATAACTGAAAACAACTTTTAAATTTAAAATTCTCAACTTTTTCAATAAAGCATAATTTTGGACACAAATTCAAAAGCAGTATAAGCCAATACAAGTACACTGCTATATTGCCTCTTTTCTTCCTTCCCTCTTGGAACAAATTCAGTTAGCTTAGCCAGTAGAAACCAAAAACTCTCTTCCTAATAGGTTTCCTTCTGTTAGTTTAGCTTCCTTGTACCAGTTCATTGGAAGACCACACAAAGTCAAAGCTATTGCAATGGAGAGAGAAGGATACAGAGATCTAGATACGAGAGGCAAAGAGTAGAACAGCATGATATACAACAGTCTATCTTTCTTGTTGTATAGCCGTGTCCCACTGGAAAGATTTGAGTGGCACAGACACAGAGGAAACACAAAGTCATCTTGAAAAGCATTGCGTATACCAATTAATTT
This sequence comes from Rhagologus leucostigma, assembly GCA_013397725.1. Lineage (NCBI taxonomy): Eukaryota > Metazoa > Chordata > Aves > Passeriformes > Rhagologus > Rhagologus leucostigma. The sequence continues at coordinate 119,366 of VZTD01003258.1, read as the reverse complement.
TAAATACATTTAGATGCATTTCACAAGTTATACAGACATAGTGTTATTTACCTGTAAATAAACAATCTTCTGAAACACATCTTCTCTCATGCTCATCTCCACATCAAAATTTGACAGTTTTTTGTCAGCTTCTGTACTTGCTAAGCGTATCTCTTTGTCAGGGGAGACGTGCTGGGGAAAATCCAACATGCTTCTTTCTACTGTTTAAATAAAAGGCAATGAATACTTCGTGAAATGAATGCTTTCAGGATAAGAACTTCCCCCTTCTGACATTTATAGAAGATATAAGAAAAAAATATTCAAAGCAACCTGACACATACAGCAAATGAAGTGATTACAGGTAATGTAAAACTGAATAGGTGAAAGGACAAAACTACACACCATCGTAACATTTTACAGAAGACTTTGAAACCCCAAGCCTAATTACCTCATCATCTTCTACAAAATCAGCTGAAAGGTATATAAATACATTAGAAGTTCATCTTCCAAGAGTCATGTAAGTGAAGACTGACGTTTTGCAGCTGGCACAGACGCTTCCATGTTAGCATTTAAAGTCAGAAGCTCTGAATCTTTCAAACATGCCCATCTGTCCTGAAGTTATTTTTACACTGTTATGAGCACAGTGTCAAATCCCCATGTACTGTACTCTTCTGTATTTAAGGACAAACAACATGGCAGAGAAGCTGCTGTCCATGCATTCTGAACTTCTAAGAGAGTGGAAGCTGAGTAATATTATTTTTTTTAATATACTTCTGAGATTAAGTAAATCCTTGCCTATTAAAGGAATATTACATCTTATAATGACATTGAATAGATTTAATTTGCTTAATTAAAAATCAAATTATGATGTCTCTACCATCTACCTTTCCAAAAGCAGACTTTAGAGTAACAATATATTAGCCTGATTTAAAGCTTTGTAATTGTATGTGATGTGCAGTCATTTTATCAAGCTCCAAGACAGTTTCAGAAATGTAAACATGGGCATGTGGTTCTTCTTTAAGTCCATAGGAAACTTTCCCCTTCACCTCCTGCCCTTTTGCCAAGATGTTTCAAAATGATAAAGTGAGTTTTGGCAGCTTCCAAGTGAAATTTAAGGTCTGTTGTCATCTCTGTCTTTTTGGATAATAAGTTCCAGTTACTGGGCTAGGTCTTTTATGTGAAAAAGATACACAGGCCTTAAATTCTAAGATTCTAATGGAAGTCTTGCTGTGGTAATGCATCCCTATCATGGGCTGTTTCACAGCAGGTCATGATAATTTCACATACAGCTTTGAAGATTAGCATTAAAAGCTTAAATGTGACCCATTAGTGCAATAGGATGTAGTGAAAAAAGTACATGTTTCATGAAGTCTTTGTGGCTAAGCTGAGAAGCTGACGGCCACTATTTTCTGAGCCAAACACAGATTTTCCTTCTAGTTTAATTTAAGGAAGAGAGTTCTATGCCTTGGTGAAAAGACTTACAATGATTATACCAAACTGGTATATTGGTACATCGGTAGAATTAAAACGGAATCTGGAAGCAAGCTTTTTGAATGAAGATTGCTGTCTTTCTGAATATGCCATCATAAATTCCAGACAATTCACTGGGTGTGCCTAAACTGCAATTTTAAGTAATGTGAAATCCAGACTAATATTACAGTAGAATCATTTGAGCTGCAGGCTGCTTTTTTGCTAGTCAAAGATTTTACTCCATGCCAAGCTGGCTGTTTCTAGCACCTCTGTGGCTACTGTAGATTTTTTTAAAGTCTGTAAAAGAACTTGACATCTCTTCCACTCACTGTTTTATAAGTAATGCAGCCACCATCTGAAAGGTTTTCCTAAACAAAGACACCCAATATACAGTTTGTATTTTACCCATCTCCTCTGACAATTACTAACAAATTAACTGAATTACCTGTGTTTGACCATTAAACCCCACCCACATACTGGTATGGCATGATAATTCATTCAGAAGAATGTAGATGTGACTGCATGACCAACCTCTTCCTGGATTCTTCAAGGCCTCACAGGCCACAATTTAAAGAGAGGAAGTAAAGAAGTCTTCTTTCAATAACACATTCAAAAATTTCTCATTCTCAACCATCACATTTTCTCCACTAACAGTTTATCAACCTTTCCATTACTCTACTCAGCTTGTTTGTGTCAGATTCTGCAGTGTCAGAAGAAAACACTGCTTACCACGTTTAATGCCCTGCACATACCACAGATGCTGCAGCCTACACTGCTGCAGTGTCCCCTGGTTGCACACAGCTGGAAATGCAACTGGATGAAGGATCACATGCAAAACCAAAACAGGTGACTAATGCAGTTCTGTGAGAGGACTTGAAAGATTATTAGGACCAGAGGACTCTTGAGAGGCCTCTACACATTGTACACAAGAACATCAGCGATCAAAATTGTAAGCAATGACTATTTTTTCCCAGTGTTTCCTTATGTGGAAATGGAATGTTTTATGCAAAGAATTACAGAAAACACACACTAACCTGCATATTCCACTTCTATATCTGCCAAAGGCTGTATGGTATTTTCATGTGTTACTTCTTCAGTTGCAAGCATCCCGATGCTGTCATATACATGCTTTGTTTTCCTGATTAGTTCTTCTGTTCTTGTTCTAATTTCCTCTGGTGACAGGTCCCATCTCAAAAGGTTTCGTCCTGATGCTATGTATGAAGAAGCCTTGAGCTGGCTCGTAATTTCTGCTCCTAATGTCATTCTCAATACAAGCCGTGGCCCAATGGACCTGAAAGTATAAAAATGATTTCTGCATAACAAGATTCCAGTTCAAGAGACAGTTTATAGTTTATAGTAAACATTAAAAAACCAGCATCAGAATATTTTTAGAAGGAAGAACAAAGTCCATTTTAGAGCTGTTATCTTAATCAATTAAGTCTAATTTTTAAATAAATCTGTCTTCTACCTTTTCCATTTAGAGTATGACTAAGAGCAAACAGGGACAAAAACTTTGGTATTGACAAAACCATGCAGATTAAATTATGACTCAGCCTTCTAAGGAAAACAGTATTGCAGTTACTGGAACTCTACAGAAATAGACAGTATTAACATTTTTGAAGTAAGGAATAAAACCCACATAGTGATTTACAGATGACAAAGAACAAGAACTACAAACTTGCACAAAATAAGACATAAAAAATATCACTTGATCATATTCATTATAGCAAATAATTTTATATTTATACAGGATGTCTGCCAGATAATCAGAATGGGAAGAAACCTTCTAGTAGTTACTCACTTGCGAATTTATTCCTTTAATTGTTGTGGATTTTAAATAGACAGTTTCACTCTTTTACCAGAAGATGTACATTCCTTTACTATTTACGTATTTATAATCTGATTTACGTATTAATAATCTGTCAACTGTAGTTCTAATCAACTGTATTTCAGCTTCTTTCAGCTAGCAGAAAAGCTTACATTCACACTGATCTTAGTGTGAGCAATCAATGGCTGCCTTTTCACTAATCTTTTTGGCAGTATTCAGAAAAAAAGTGGCTTGGAGAAACGAATACAAATATATTAAGACTGAAACTTCAGAAATAGAGTCTTCTACCTTTCCACCCTGACAAACCAACACTCGCCTGTATGAAGGAGAAGGATAAAGAATCAGGCAACTGAATGAAGCGGAACTAATAGAAACCCACACAGCTAATGGGATGTCCACTCAGGGACTACATTAATAGCTCAGTTACGTATGAAGTTGTTGCTTGAAGAAAATAGTAACTTGATGGTAATTAAAAAACAGCTTGCATTTAAGTAGTAAAACTTGCTGCAGTGTTTACTATCATAGGAGGAACCCTGGCTGTCAGGGACTTCCTATCTGTCTTCCTATTTCAGCCACATAATTTTAAAAAATTTAAATTAAAAAAATCACATGTTGTTAATGTAATAATGACAAAATTTTCAACCATAACTAAAGAAATACACAGAGATCTCGCTAATAAAGGATGTTTACTTAACACTATTTTACATTAAGTAACTTTTTCTCTTAACACTAGCCACTGTACCTGTATTGATTTTATTGTAAAACCTGTCTGGTATGTGTAAGCACACAGAGACGTTCTGGCATACAATGCAGGGAGCATGCATAAAAGACAGGTAGTTTTAGCCTGAAGGAATAACAAAGCAGAAGAGTGAAATGCCAACAAACTGAGAAGGGATGCCCGCATGGCTTCTGTTTCAAGGAAGGCAAGACCTTTTCTCAAAAGTCTTCCAATTCTTTAATACAATTTCTCTACAAATAGCCTAACCAAAATTATTTGATGCAAGACAAAACTGAAAGACAACATTTCTATCTACGCTTTATGTTGAAACTTTATTTTCCTTGTTACCACAGATTCTTCAAATCTTCCCATTCCAGTGTAAGCAAGTTGTTTACTTTTCCCTTTAAGTAGCATACAGAAACATCAATGTCCAGAATATTGACAATTTCACTTCGAAAATGAAGTGTGAATCAAAAACATTTGTTCCACCTCTGGTCTCTTTCTCTGATAGCAACTGAGTTCTGGCACTAATTCTTTAGTAACTTCTCCACTGGACTACTGAAACTTTGAATTCCAAATAGAAGTTTAGGATAAATGAAGCTGCTCTCATGAAAGCAAAAGCTTAAGCATTAACATTCTCAGAATGCATCAGTTTCCCATTCCCAAAATCTACTGAACTCCACCCTGAATCTACAAATCCATTAAAGAACAGTACTTCATTAAGCCATGAAGAGATTCTCAGTGGACTGCCTCATGTCTAGTTTTTCACACAGTGCTAGTATAGGTGTGATACAACCTCTTGGGAGCTAAAGGGGAAGCTCCTCAGAAATATGTTCAAGGTTCTGAACTCTACCCCATGCCACCCACACACCAGAACATCAGAAAGACTACACAATGTTTCAAATTAAAGTCAAAATAAAAGTAAAGGAGAGTCAAAAGAAAACAGCAGCCTGAACAACAGAAAAGTATGCTAAAGTGAACGATACTAAGCAGCTACTTTTTTTTAAAGGGAACCTATTGCTTTTGGTCATTCAGTACCTTCACCTAGAAATGTAGACAATACAGCCCTGCCACTGACCAATTACATATCATCCGAAACAAACACTAAAACAGCCACAGCACCAACATATTACATCAATTTCAGCCTGTCCAAAAGATCTATTAATAATTAAAGTTGGACTGAGCTCATGAACTGGAATGTAGGGTCTCAGATTACTGCAGAATACTACTTTTAAATACTAAAAAAAGATGCCATCTGATTTTCTTAGTATATTGGCTAGTTTAATTAAGACATATACCCATAATTTGAGATCTGTATAAATTATTGCCATAAATGTCAACAAGTTGTTGTCTACCTGATAGAAACAGGAAAACACAGAACTCTCCAGTTTTGAAATGCTGACACCTTGTTTGCTTCTGCTGATAGGAAAACGCAGCCATTTATGTAGATTAAAAAAAGCAGTACAAATCAGAAAGTTTTTCTAACTGACCAAATGAGATGGTGGGCCTTCAAAAACTGTAAAATAACATTTCATGTAAAATCAGTTGCTACACATAATTCTTCATATAATAATTTACAGACATGTGTTGCTACCTTCCTACCAGTCACTCAGACTGTACTAAGAACCAAATTAACTGACATCAGCTTAATAAAAAACTGTGCAAGTAAATATACATGCACAAGTGAAACCTTAGCCATTTCTTCCATGGCTTATTGTTTTGAATTATTTATCTACATAAAACTATAAATAAATAAATTCCCAAAACTCCACGTATCAGACTGCAATAAAAATGGCAATTTAGTGACTTTGTTCAAAAAGAAAACAAAGAAACAACGCCAAGGTCAAATATTATAAATAGACTATAAAGAAACAAGAAAGAAGGATGTAGCTGAAATAGTATGAAGTTCAAAAATACTCTGCAGTTACATTTGTCATGCTATTAGAGAGAAAATATTAAATTGTATCACTGAGGGAACCTTTAACTTCCCAGATACATAACTGGAATACAAGTTCTATTAATAACGCTAGGAACCAGATGCAACAGCCAAGAGTTTTCTTCAAACACTGAACCAAGCAGGCACAATTATATTTTAGGCTTGCTTTTGGTAAACAGCAGCAACATTACAGAACAGCAAACTACTGCTTGGACTGAGCAATCAGAAGTGGATTCAGTTTAAATTAGATGGAAGGATATTGCCTTGTATAGGGTTGCTAATGCCTGAACTGTCTGGTTCAAATTGTTTCAGCTATCACACTCAGTTTTCTCTGGTGCAGTGTAGAACACTAGAGGGATCTAAACAAGCCTGGGTTAAGTATAAGATTCATGTCCACCAACAGTATTGCCTTCAGACATTTCAGTCAGTGTTCCTCCCTCAATTGCTCATTTCTGCCCTTGTACACCACTCCATCAATGGCATCAGCACAACTGTTGCTAGGGTCATACTTAGAAAAGATTCAGGACAGCACAGAGGTGAAAAATAAAGTGGACCAAAAACATCCAGCGAGCACAGCTTTTTACCAGCTAACCAGTCCTATCACTGATAAGTGACTTCAAAACAGCTGTGTTGGCCTAAACAAAGAATAAAAAGTGTCAGTAGCAACCTAAACTAGCACTACTGCTAGAAACCCATATGAAATGCATGAATTTAGTCTAGCAAAAAGAGTCTCAAGATGACTTCTGTCATTAAACATACCATTTAAATGCCCTAAAGTAAAAAGAGCCATTGATGCTAAGAGGCAATACAGGCATAAGAACAAATTAGAATAAATTGGTCAGGAATACATGAAAGTTAGAATTGCAACAGACATTTGCAAGCATCAGGGCAGTGAGATTCTGAAAGAGACGCCCAGAAAGTCCCAGCAAGTGAAAACACCCTATTTACAACATGGTGCTTGACCGGCTTATAAAATGTATTATGTTACTTGGTTACCTAAGGTAGCATGGGACTAGATTTGATCATCCCAAATGCCCTTCCAGTCCCTATGTTTCTGTGAGGTCCTTCAAAATTAACACACTTTTATTTATATTGGATTTTTACAATAAATATCTCACTGGCCTCTGTTGGCAACCTGCACTGGCCTTTTTCTGGGGTGAGTTCTATGGAATCTAATAATGTCAGTGGAATGACATATAGGGCAGACTGAAATGTTTCATGCATTTGTGCAGTGCTTCATCCATTTAGGAGAACATTAGGAGGAAAGGCACACAAGGTTTCATTTGGACATTCAGCTATAACAGAGGTTATTACAGAGGCAGCTGTTTTCACAAATTATGGTATTAATCGGCCAATCCCAAAAGCAGTAAGAATGGTATTTTCTCCCAAAGCAGAGTAAGTTGAGTAATACCTAAAAGCTTAGTAGCTACTTCTAAAAGAGGATTTTAAAGAATAAAGCAAAGCTTCTAAGTTGCAGACTGCAATAATTGCAGAATGCCAGGTAATTTCTTTTACCAACAAATCTACAATTTGATTACTTGCTGCTTCTGGAAAATATAAATTTGATTTGATTTTAGAAAGGGGAAGAACCTTTATAATATTCTATTACAGCAATACTGTGGCCAATGTAACTGCTGCAAAGACAAACAATGCAACTGAATTTATAGACTTGATTTTTAACTTGTGCAGTATCTTAAACATATTAAACATTTGTGTAAACCTGGTTTTGCTTAGAAACATTTTCTGTGACTGAAATATGTGCCAAGCAGTCTTTTGTTGGCACGTTCCATTAACACTATTAAAATAAAACAAGAAAGCCACAGTCTGTGAAGAAGCAGCAGGGAGGCAGAACATTAGCTTTAGAAAATACAGACAAAAACCTGCTAGCTTGTCCACAACATATTCCTACTACTGACAATCACTATATAATACAGTCATGATTTAAGCCTGTTGTCTCATTTAAGTCTGATTACAAATTGATAGTTATAATTCCATCCAAGACTCTTTAATGGCATTTTCAGTTTTCAAATTAATCTTCACCTAAACGGTATTAGTCACAACAAGAAGCATAATTTTACAGAGCAAAGTAAAGGAACTACTATATTTCTGGGAAAAATATATACAGACCAATTTACTGTACTTGCAAACAAATTTGACAGTTCCATGTAGCCACACAAAAATCAGCATATATTGGATTCAAGCAGGATGGAAAACTATATTCTCTCCTGACAAAAGATCTGAGATAACAGCTTCAGAAGTGAAGTGAGAGCCAAGATTTTAAAAAGAGAGAAAGACAGGGGTGTGGGTGTGTGTGCAGATTCAGATAATTTAGTCACTGAGTTCTTAAATACTCTAATTCAAATAAATACAATTAAGTTTTTCTTGCTGGACCTTGTGCATACCTTCAGAGGACACTCTCATGGATATAAGTAAGGGCAGATTTGCAAATCACAATTAATGCCATCAACAACTCTTTCAATCAGTAACATACAGTATTAAAAATGCTACAGTTTAAATTCAAGATCAACGTTTTGGTCTTTTTATTTTTTGAAACAGCATATCTTAGCTAAACAACACTTCCTGGTCTTCCTGGCTGCAGGAGAAACAGTGCTGCATGCTGGAAAGCAGCACTGTGTATGTGAAGACCGTACCCACTGGTTACCTGCAACCAATATCTACAGGGGCTCAATGTTTTGACTCCACCTAGCGGCCTCACCAAAATGAAAAACAAAACAAAAAACTAGACACACCCTATTAAGGCAATAGAAAAACGGACAATTTGCCTTAGGACAAGCTATTTGGTACTCGAGTAATACGCCATACATCAGCACTTCCCTGAAGTCAGACTGAAGTGCTACCAAACACGTACAAATGATAGCAGACAGGCATGGTTTAAGCAAAGTTTTTAACAGTCAAGCCTCACATGAAATGGAACTTTAAAAAAAATTTAAACGCAGTTACAAAGGATTTCAAAACCAAATCACAATAAGTATTCAGCACTGTCTAATTAAATGTACATTACAGTTGGTCTGTTTCACAGGATGGGCTTTAAGAAAAATTTAATGGGCTAAAATACTTGTATGATTTAGAGATCCTTAGTTTTTGTTTTAATTTTAAATATACTTTCATAGTGCTTTCAGTTTTGACTCACAACTTCAGACAAGAAGTAACTGTGTATCTTATAGTAAAGCAAGGACAAAATCAACCAAAATAAGAGAACTGGGTAGCACAAGATAAAAGCAAGAATGGAAAAAAAATTCCAAGATAGAACCAGCAGAGTTAAATGGCTCAAAGCTAATCACAGGGCAATATTATTTCAGCTGAGCCAAAGCAATGAAACTATAACCGTTCAATACAAATCATCACTTTTTCCTGCCAGACAAACACATCCGAAGTCCTTTTTCCATTTCACTTCTCAGTCCTCTCATCTGTTTGGCTCTTTACAGCATATGGAACAGTGAACACGTGCCTTGAATTCCTGGGCCTTTTTCCTTCAAAAGTATTTGGCTCTGTGTCATAACTGTGTTTGGCACAGACATATCTTACTGTAGCAAAAGGATAGCATGTTTAGTACTTCCCAATTTAAAGTTCCATAACTGCCATTAGAAACTGATTTTTTAAGTTGCATTTGAAGAAATAGAAAATATAGCAGATTTGGACACTAAACCTTAATTTTGTCACTACACCTTTCTGAAAAAAAAAATTCTCTGCAACTTAGTTCCCTGTATAGACTGCGTTATTTATACTTTTAGCACTTCCAATCTAAATGAGCAAGTCAAAAAAACCTACAAGTCTTGCAAACATTTAAAAATATTTATTGATACATTCATTATCCTCAGCGCTCATGACCTTTCTATCTGACAACAAATGTTTAATGGTTTTCCAATAGAATTAACATCAGAAAACTAACAGAAAAGGTGCTCTGTGGCAGCTAACAAAAAGCCAAGGCCTCAAGTAGGACCTCAAACCAGTGTGCTCAAACACTATAAAACTTACTTACTTCTTCTCCCCTTCCCCCAGTTCCCTCCAACAGTCTTTAAACAAAAGGAATTTGGAAACTGGTCTGATTGACTTTCATGTAAGGAGGTGATTTTCACACAGCAGACTGCAGTGGAACACACAGAAATGCTAGGGTATGGTTTCTGCAGAGTGTCTGATCTCTAAAATGATGGTATCCATGGTTCCAGGGGAAAAAACCAGCACAAAACTCAACAACCAAACAAACAAAAACCCAACATACCCAAAAAACCCAAACCACAAATTACTAGTACTACTAATTTAGTTTTCACAGAATTCTGTGAACTGTATCCATTGTGTGTCACAGCAAACCTCCATCACAGTAACTTGCTTGCAGGATCTTAGGATATACTTACCAACACTCGCATGCAGATAGTAATTGTACTATACTGAGTCAGAGGCACAAGGCATTCACTGAGGTTGTCTTATTGTTTGGTTCTATTATCAGGTGAACCGTGGAAACACAGTGGGAAAAAAAATTGTTTTTAATGTCCTACAGCTCTCTCAGGTGCTGCTGCATAAGCATACATCATATTTCCATCATGCCAGCAATAAACAGCAGGTGAAGCGCAGGCTGTTTAGTGCAAACAACACACTCCCGGAATAGCTTGGTACTTGAATGCAACCAGCTAATGCATGAGAAACAGTTTGTTGACTCTATCTGAAAAAGAACTGGTACTCCATGACAGAGAAAAATACTGGGAGTTTGCAAACACTTTCTTTGATTTACACCCAGTGCTAATCAGTTCAGCCTCTTCCATGAAAAAATACTTTGATTTCTTGCTAATCTTGTCTTACACAGCCAAAGCAATAAGAAATGTTCTCTTGCCGTCGCTAGTTAGTTGGAAAACTCTGTGTCTTCATAGCAGATGATGACCTACTCTACCTTATTCACTTGCTTACCATTTTAAATCAGAGTTCTTCTTGGGACGACAGTGTGTTATGAACATGCCATGTTCATTTCAGTGCTTGCAAAATCCCAAACAGCCTGCTCAACACCACAGATTAGAAAAGGAAATGAAGCCTGCTTTCTTCTCTGGCTTTTGAGTGAAAAGTGATTTAGTAACACTGTGCTTTGCAGGCTGGTTGCAGGTTATGTGAAATACTGTTCCACCACAATTAATATGGCAAAGAACTTTGCTCATTTAACATTCCACTGTAGAAATAAAAAGTGTATGTTAAAGATGGAACTTCTCTTAGAGATGGTATGAAAAACACAGGTGCCTAGTAATATTTTGTTCAGAAACAAGTATAATTACCACCACCCTCCCCTGACCTTCCCTAATCTAAATACAGATTTACTAACATTTACCATAACATTACATTTACTCTAACATTTACTGAAAAAGAGTCTCCTCTACAGAGAAAAATTCAGACTCACAAATCTATAGTTCAGTTAATATAATCTATTTTATTTCTGCAATCTGTTGACCAAAAGATCCTAAAGAAACCATGCCTGTGAGATGAGAAGGTAGATCCTCTTGCAGGTAAATGGTTTTAAAAACTAGGCTGTTAAAAATAGCTGCTTATTTTTCTGAATGGAACTATGTGACCTGTGGAAGCCTGCAGGGTTTCTTGCAGGGTTCTGTATTCTGTAATGTATTTATATATCACCTACAAAAAGCTGGCATTACTGAAATTACAAAATTTACTCATGATTATTTACTCACGATAATGCAGTGCACTAAAGGCAGCCACAAAAAGACGAAAAAGTTTCACAACACAGAAAAGTTTAAAACCACTAAAAAAGTGAATTTCAGTCTTAATAAATGACACATACTTCTAACTTTACATACACAGGACGAGCTGTGAGACATCTAATCATACTGGAGACAAAACAGTTCAACAGAAACATCAACAAAGAAGCAGCTGCAAAGAAGGAAATAACAGGATTTAGTAGAGGTGGAATAGAACAAAACACAGAAATTTATTATACCGCATGCATGAAGCACATGCGTGCTACATGCATTTCTGATCCTCCCAACAGTTAAACTCTCTCGTCTTCTGTTCTCCCACTTGCCAAAACCTTTTCTGTTCTACCAAGTCGTGATGATTTAGAAATAATGATGACTTAGAAATAGTCAGCTGCATCGAGCAATGGACTCCACTTAAAGTACAAATACCAACTAGACTGGGATTCTTTGGAGTGGACCTAAAAAAAAAAAAAAGCACAGAAAAAAGCACAACCAAGGAAGTACTTCAGAGATCTAAATGATCATGAAGAGGATGAAGAGAATGAACAAGGATCAATTTTTAACCTGTAACTTTGAACATAACCACCAAGAGAGTTTTAGGAGACAGTTTCAATATAAAAAGATGTCACTGGACAGATTTTTACACAAGATGATATGAAAAAAATGGTTTTGTGGTAGGAAGTCCCTAATTCCTAGATTGTTCTGAAAAGATAGTACTGAATGTACATATTATCTTACATGCCTTCTGAGGTACCTCATCCCGACTCCTGCTGAACTGCTGTTAGACTTTTGAACTAACCCAAACTATTTTAAAGAAATCTTTCCAAGCCAAGCATTTCTTGCTTTATAGCAAGAATGATAGAACAGGTATGTCCTCAAAATACATATTGCTTAGCATGGTCTAACTAGCGCTCCATGGGTAAAATGAAGCCCACAAAATGCTTCCCAGTTCAACATCTTTGTCTCACCCAGTCCAGGAAATAAATTTGTCCTGCAAACTCCGTCTAATAGACAAACTGCTCTTCAGGAGCCTGCTGTGGTTAGAAAGGTGGTAGCTGTTGCCTTTTACCACAGGAAACATTGCTGCTGCAATACACAGAAGGGGTTATGCAGTCTACAGACCATAGGGAAAGGCAAAAATGTCCCAAATGTCTTGTCTGGCCTTTGCCATTTCTGAGGTGTTGGATCTAATACTTCAATGAAAGCAAACAGACACACCATTGTTGGAAGTATGAAATAAGAAAATTACTATAAAAGTTCTTCCCATTTCTTTGCCCTCCAGTGTCATTCCTTCTGCCTCTTGCCAACCTCAGTTTCTTGCTGGTTTTCTTCCTCAGCAAGAGAAATGCCAGTGCTCAGCGTTTCTTTCCACTTTCTTTCATTACATTGATACCTATATATAGTACAGTATGTTGGTACCTGTCTCACTCACGTACATGGATTTTCTTATTTGTCTTGGGGTGACTCTATCATGTGTATCCCCTATCATGCTCTATGCCCAAAAAACCTGATTTTGAAGATTTTCAAAGAAACACCCCAGAATTCATGAATCCAAGAAAATTATTTTAGGACACTGAAATTATTTAAATCAGTGTGTCTTCTTTTATTTTTTCATATATAAGAATATCCTCATAAAGTAAACAGACTTCTGTGCTTACACAATTAATCTAGCTGGCTTTTTTTCCATGTATTTTATTGAATTAAATCTAAATATTTGAATCTTTTGAAATTGAATGGGAAAAAAAATTGGAAAAAGGCTCCTTCTGCAAAGCTGCCTATTTTAACCAAAAGAATCAAACTTTGACATCATTTTATTTAATGTAAGGCATAATACTTGACACTTGCTGAGAACTGCCATTTTTAACTCATGTTAAGATGCCCTCAGGAAAAATAAAAGCTGGGACGGAACTTATTCAAGATTTCTGTGACCAACTCATTAACTTTTGAAAGTTAAGAGGTCACTATGACACGTTCAAGAATACTCTCTTTTATGAAACAATTATTTGGGCACACTGAACCGATGAATTCGAAAAAAAAAATCACAATCAATGAAGTGCAGTGACCATTCCCCATTCTACTAATTTTTACTTAAGAAGGAGGTATCTTCATTGTCCAAATGCAAACTGCAACCAAAGATAAACCTTTTATCTAAAGAAAAACAAAAAACCCCTTCCATTCTTTCCTTCTTTCTAATGGAAAAATCTGTAAGACAAAGACAGTCAAAAAATGAAGAACAGTGAAAATGACTATACAAAAAAAAAGGAATGCAAGTGTAAATCAGAAAAAGAAAATAGATGTGCACTTTATTTAGCACCAGAAAATAAATCACTTAATTTTCAACAGCAGCAGAAGGCTTATGAAAAAAAAATTCTGATTCTTATTTTCTATCTGCTAATATCCCTCAACCCTAATTTGACATGAACAAAGGCTGTGAAATAGGACAAAAACTGTACACTTTGTGCAGTAAGCACACGACTATCATTTCTCAAAAGACCATGTGAGGCAACCATCTTTTTCAGTTAGTGATGAAATTCAGCGCCATTCTCTTTACCACAACGTGACCCTCCTACTACCTCAGTGCTTCCTATCAAATGTAGTCCTTTAGAAAAACTGAGAGGCCAAAATAAAAGCAATTATGCTCATTTGTCTAGTCCACCTAGAACTGACTACAAGCCTTCTTTTACACCGGTCTTCTGGGGTCCATTTATAGCTAGTGTTCACTACGGAGAAAAGAAGCAGTCTCCTATTTTAAAACCTTTCGACAGTATACAGGTACCTGTCTCACCTGTCCTACAACGTGTAGTAGTGACACACCTTTTTATAAAGCTACTATAAGCACACTGCCGGTCTCGCTTCACATACCCCTTGCTGCAGAACCCCGCTAGCCCCGCTGCTACAGCCGTATCCCTCAATCCATTGTGTTCCTGCCCATTTCTCCTGCAGTGAGTCTGACACTCAGTGCAAAGAGTACCAAGAGGAGACCTGACNCCCGCCCTCGCCCTCACTCACACCCCCGCGCCCTCACCCACCCCCACACCGGAGACCGCCCCCGTCCCAGGCCCCGCGGCGCCACCACCTGCCCTCCGCGCCTACCTGCGAGCCGCGCCCGCGCAGAGCGACAGCATGGGGGCGGCACGGGGGGCGNTGTAGTCCTTTAGAAAAACTGAGAGGCCAAAATAAAAGCAATTATGCTCATTTGTCTAGTCCACCTAGAACTGACTACAAGCCTTCTTTTACACCGGTCTTCTGGGGTCCATTTATAGCTAGTGTTCACTACGGAGAAAAGAAGCAGTCTCCTATTTTAAAACCTTTCGACAGTATACAGGTACCTGTCTCACCTGTCCTACAACGTGTAGTAGTGACACACCTTTTTATAAAGCTACTATAAGCACACTGCCGGTCTCGCTTCACATACCCCTTGCTGCAGAACCCCGCTAGCCCCGCTGCTACAGCCGTATCCCTCAATCCATTGTGTTCCTGCCCATTTCTCCTGCAGTGAGTCTGACACTCAGTGCAAAGAGTACCAAGAGGAGACCTGACCTCGCCTCGCCTCGCCTCGCCCACCCTGGGCACCTGGAAGCCGTGCATAACGGAGCTTACGGCAGGGAGGGGAGGCTGCGGGAAACGTGCCAGGAGCTGAGGCAATAAACCCCACAGGCAGTCAGGTTTCCTGTCCCACTGTCTGCCTGGCCCCTCGGAGCGCGCACCGTACCCTGCGGCGGCTCCCCCTCAGCCCGGGGGTCAGGCCCGGCTCCTCGAGCGAGGGACGAGAACCTCCCGTCAGCCACGGGCAGCTNGAGGAGGAGGAGGAGGAAGAGAGAAGGAGGAGAAAAGACCGGAGGAGGAAGGACAGGCGGCAGAGGAGAGGAGGAGGCAGGAGAGGAGAAGGAAGGACCGGCTTTGCTCCCAGTGCCGTGCCGCCCTCTCGCCGCCCGCGGGCGCAGCGCTCAGCCCCGCTCCGCCGCGGTCCTGTGCATCCGCTTCCGCCGCCTCCTCACGCCCCCGCGTCCCTGGTGTCTCGCAGCCGGAGGCAGCGCGGACTCGCTGCATCTCGTACGGTAAGGGCGATGCCCCGTCCCCTGGGCGAGCGCAGCTCCGCGGGGGTGGGGAGGCTGAGCGCTGCCTCCCCTAAGCCCCTGGTCCGAGGAGCTCGGGGGCGGTGGAGCGGATCGGGCCCTGGGCGGTGCGGCCGCGGTCCCTGCGGTGCCAGGAGGGGCCCGCGCCGCGGGTGGTGCAGAGTTGTCCTTGGGGCCCGAGCGAGCGGAGCCGGGCCTGGGAGGGACCGGCAGGTGGACGTGAGGCGGGAGCGCGGCCCGGCCGGTGGGTCCCGCGCTCTCCCTCATGGGGGGCTGATAGGGGACCCCAGTGCTCGTGTCTGTGCATCCTTAGCCGCTGGGACCCGCGCTGTCCCTTGAGGGGACAGCACCTAGGGGGGACCCGCCCTAGGGGGGCGGGTAGGGGACCCCAGTGCTCGAGTCTGTGAATCCTCAGCCGGGGTGACCTGCGCTGTCCCTCATAGGGGCGGATAGAGGACCCCAGTGTCCCCGGCTGTGCATCCTCCGCCGCTGGCCTTCCCGGCTTTCCCGGTCTCCACGACTGGATTTTCCTGGTGTGGGTTTGGCCGCACACCGGTGTGCTCGCGGGTTGTGGAGAGGAAATAACGTAGAGAGAGCTGGTCCTGATCTTGCCATTCATTTAATGCTATATTTTAAACCTGCTTTGCTTGGAGAACTGGATAAGATTGTGCCCTTTTAAATCAAAATCGTTTAAGGAAAAATAACTTGCAAAGTTGTAACTAAAATTGTCCTCCAAGTTATGTAACTCCCAGCTGATGCTGAATGGAAATCAGACTGAGCCAGTAGTGTCACTAATCACAAGTATGCACTGAGGTCACGGTGTTCCATTTCTTTGTCCAAAGTGACAATAAACTGCTCAGAGCACCATGTCACACCATGGAACACCTTTTATGAAAGGATAACACCGTGTCACACCATAGAACACCTTTTATGAAAGGACAATACCATGCCACACCATAGAACACCTTTTATTAAAGGATAATAGTGTGTCACACCATAAAACACCTTTTATGAAAGAATAACTCAGTGTCACACCATAGAACACCTTTTATTAAAAGATAATAACATGTCACACCAGAGAACATCTTTTATCAAAGGATAACACCATGTGTGTCACACCATAGAACATCTTTTATTGAAGAGTAACACCGTGTGTTCCACCACAGAACATCTTTTATCAAAGGATAACACCATGTGTGTCACACCATAGAACATCTTTTATTGAAGAGTAACACCGTGTGTTCCACCACAGAACATCTTTTATCAAAGGATAACACCATATCATAAACAACTAAAATGAGGCATATAATAAAACATATCATAAAACAACTTTTACTGTTGTTTGTTTATGTCACTATAGTTAGCACAGGAGCTTTTTAATTGGTTTTGACTTCAGCATGCACTCCTTGCAAGAGTATATGTCTTAGAAATAAAGTGCAAACCATTAAAAAAACCCTATAAATGAAAAAATAAGTTGCTCAATTATTTCAGCCTTGGTGAGCTTTCTTCCAGGATGAATGGAATGAATTGGAGCAAATATGTGCTTTTTTGCTGATAGTTAGATAAGATGATTGTAGCAGTTTTCCCTAATCCATGCAATTTCACCACTTTTCTCAAGGTATCGTGTTACTGGGCTTTCTCATGAATGATAAGGTTTTATGTATTGCATATACTTCTTACTGAGGTTACTATGACGTTGGAATACTGTAGGAATTTATTTTTCTGAAATAAGAGATTCTGTTGTTTTTAAGATCTAACAGAAAATCAATTTCAACATGTCATCAGTCAAGCGCTTGGTTTATGCAGTCATCCATTTCTTAAGAGAGCAGAGTCAGATGGATACTTTCACTCCAGATGAACAAGAAAGCTTGGAAGGTAAGCAGCAAAGCTGCTTTCATATATATTTATTTATATGTATATATACATATATATGTGTGTCTGTATGTGTGTATGTGTATATGTATGTAATACCTATACAGGTGTTAAATTCCTTTATATATAGTATCACAGGAAGTAACTGGAGTGATGTAAATGAAACCGCCACCAAATATTATCTGCAGATAAGGTCATGATCTTAATGTTTCTGAGATTATTAATTTAAAGACATCTCTCATTTAAAAAGTATTATAAACCTACAAATGTGTAGTGCCTTAATTTCAGCAACAGGTACTTTAAATCACATCAGTTGCAGAGTTCTTTCCCACCCTGAACAATTCTTTGATTCTAAGTTAAGCAGTGCTATAATGCAGACACTGGTAATGACTTATGTATGTGTGTCCCACAAATTTCTGCTGCTTCTTTCTGTCTTTTATGTTTGGTTTCTTCTTGCATTTCATATCTGTTACTAGCTCTACTGGTTACAGAGGAAGTAAAACAATTACTATATTGGTTTTGGTTTATGAGAAGAACTGTTTCCTACTTGCAAGGATTCTATATTCTTTGTGAGGGAAAAGACATCTTAAAAATACGGAAAATAAGTGCTTTGCATTTCTTTTTCACTTGAGTACTGCCTCCAAAGAGTGGTAGTGAATATTTTCAGTATGGTATAGCTTCTATTATACAGCCAAGTTCATCTGTCTGTAGACATAGCTACAGACAGATAGAAAGACTTCTTTCTGTATTCCTCCATTGACACATACTCATTAGGTCTTTGTAACCTCAGAGTATTTGATGTTTTCCTTCATACTGCTCTCATTCCTTTTCCCTAATTCCTGGAGACTTCATGTCAGGTGGTATCAGAATGTGGAGTTGATAGAAGAATAAAGTCTTAACACTGCAGTAAGTTTTTCATAGCATCTTTTAAAAAGATCTCTCTACTGTTTCAAGCAGTCTTTGGTTCTGTCCATCAGCCAGAGGAGGAATTTGGAGGGAGAAGTCTAGGACCAACAGTGCAGTTGATCGCTGAGTTCTGTGAAATAGTAGGCATGGAGAGACTTGCTGAGATGCAAAGCAAGTCCTGTTTCTCAGAGGCATAAATTAAAAGATAAACTTGGACTGTGTTTCCTTCTATTATCTATTGGTTATCCTGTGTAGTTGTTCACCAAAGTAAACAAGAAAGAAAGCTTTGTGTCATTATATTCAAAGGATAGTCCCAAAGGAATAAAAGCCAAAAGATTTAGTTTTACGTCAGAATCTGGAGCATTTTGTACGTTTGAAAAGTGGCAGCCATCAACAAATTTAACCTGTGTCAGATTATGATGATGTTTATCTGATGAAAGAAAACAATGTTTTTGGAAATCATATATAATGAGAGATGAAGAGATTTACTTTTGTATGTATAATGAAACTGGTAAACATTGAGTTATGGTTGAAAAGTACCTGTTAACATGTCTTAGAGCAGCCTTAGCCAATGTGTGTATGAAAGAATCAATTTTAAGATTCAGTTTTCTAAATAAAAAATATTACAAAACCTCAGTTGTGCTTAAATGCTAATGCAAAATTTACCATTTTAATACAGATCTGAAATCCTAATTTTAGATCTGTGGGCTGCCACAAGCATGGTACCATATGCTATGTGTTAGAGGATAAGAGGCCAGCATTCTGAAAAATAGCCTCATTTTAGTTGTGCAAAATATCCTTAGTGCATGTAGAGTAGCAATAGCCCAAGTCTTACTCACTGAAGTGTTTAATGTTAGGTGGAGACACAAGGGATGAAAAGAATTGACTGATAGTTTTTGTTGGTACCTTATGTACCTACTTGGTGTCTGTGAAAAGATAAAACATTGTATGATTAAGCAACTGTGCCAAGAAGTAATTCAAACAGTTCCCATTTCCCATAAAACAACAGAAGACATAGAACATTACAAAAAAAATTGAGCCTTTATAAAATACAAGTCTAGGATGTATTTATACTCGATGATAACCTTCATTCTGCATGTTTGAATTATACAGTAATGTCAATGAGAGTGTAAATTTCCTTTAGGACCTTTGTACTTGCTTGATGAATAAAAATGCCTTATTTTGAGAAAGCAGAGTAACTGGAAGGTAGACCAGAGAAATATATTCCCCTAGCATCCAGAGCAGTGATACAGGTCCCTAGTGGTTAGTGCTCAATTCTTTTGTATGAACTAGAAACTTCCCTTCTTCCGAGTTGTGTTTCAGCCTGTCTAAATTGCAGTTACTTCTCTTTCCTGTTTACGGGGTGGGGTTTTTTCTCTCTGTCGCTCTCTCTTTCTTTCTTCTTTTCTCTAGCACCTATTTCTGTGGGATTAAAGCAAAAACTCTCTACAACATGCACAAGGCTGTGATTTTCTTCTTACTTCTGTGATTGAAGTACCACAACTAATTTCTCTAAGGCATTGCTTCCAAAACAGGAAGGCAGCAGATGCATGTCATACTTGACATGGGTAAGGTTATGTGTAACATGAAGCAAGATGATGGCAAGTACTAAGGAGGCCTCAGCAGCCCTATTAATGCTTATTATTCAGTGATCAATAGTCTGCATGTTGGCTGTGATTCCTTCGTGTTGCTTGGTGATGCAAACTTGTGTTTGTACAGCAAAAAATCCTGGAACTGAGTGGCACTGGGGATACCGAGCTGTGCTCCAGCATAGTCCAGGTGCTGGTATTGTCAGATAGTGGGTGTTTGTGTGAGCCCCAGCTGTTCAGCAGGGAGGTGGGCATCTGTGCTGGTTTGCAACATGGTCACTTGAAGCTTCAGCCACTACCTAGGTGGATGATGGTAGAGCTAATTGGGAGAACAGATAACTTTGGCCTTTGAAATCGGACATAGGAAAAATCTTAGGTGAATAGCTCACATGGTGCATCAAGTCTCTCCCTGAAAATATTGAGCTTGCAGCATTTGCAAGTGCCTCACTTTGATAAATGGGATAGCAGGGTGCTGGCAGTCTGGCCTTCTGAGAAACTTTTCAGGCAAAAAACAAGTTTCCACTCCTTTGACTATACTGGACTCAGGTTTTCGTGTAGCATTAAAACAGGATAGTTACTGACCATGTCACAACTTATTACATCTTCTGATTTGAAAATGTTTCTGTTTTGGCAATGTTTATTTCTATGTGGGTTTCTGTTGTTGGCTTGCATTTAGCCAGTGGTTATTCTAACCTATTGATTCATTCTATAAGAGGTCCTAATTTTATTATATCTGTGATAGATAGAAGGATTATAAATTCCATTTTCCACTTATGAAATATGGGCATTCACTGCACCAACTAATTAGTTGATGAAAATGCTGAGTAGTAATAATACTATAGTCAGAATTATTTTGTTTACACATAATGTGCACTGCTGCATTTTGCAAAACTCTTCTATATCATAGAAATTTGGTGTCATAGATTTGATGCCTTGAGAAAGATAAGGGATGGGGATGTATTTTAAATTTATGCAAAACCACAAATGAGGTAAGGCATTCAGAAAAGGAAGTGTCTTTAGGAAAAAATAAACTGGCAGGGAAAATTAGTAAGTAAAATATTGCAAGTGGCTTCCTATTAAGTCATATAAGGAAAAAAGATGTGTAATTCCACTGATTTTGTAATCGGCCTGGTAATAAGTACTATTAATATATATAATTCAAAATTCAGTGTAATCTGTGTTTACAAGAATTAAGTTTTTCACATAGCAGGAGACAAAGGAGTTTAACCTAAATCCTTCAGTGCTCTTACTGGGTGATTTATAACCTGGTAAATTGATTTATAGATTATAGGAGCAACTTGTATGCATATTTAGCAGTGTATTCAATTGTTACATGTTATCAGCTTTTACTTTGTGTCATGCTATACTGTTTATAAGAAATTTCTGTTGTATAATTTTTTTTAAAATTACATCTTCTAGGTTTTACTATCTGTTTTACAAATCTATTTCCCCCCCCCGCCAGCTGTGACATAGAAGATAAAAACTGGCTTTACTTTTGTTAATCTTCAGTAATTTTACTTTTCTAATATTGGATCAGTGTTCAGTTTCATTGTAATGCAAATAATAATTCAAATTATATTTATTATATTAACATTGGATTGAAGGTAAGTTTAAATACTAAGAATCTGCTTTTACTGATACTTAATGTGAATTCAGATACTCCTGGTTGTCTATAATTTGAGTTAAAACAGCCATTTTTCTGTTCAAACTAGGCTTTACAAAGACCCTTCTTTGCTCCTCCTCAGTTTTCAGTCTAAAACATTTAGATGATACACGTTAATAAAAACATTGCACTGGGTTCTTAAGATTATAGCAAAAATAATTATATCGTTTGCAATAGTGTAACTGTATGTATATATATATGTATGTATATATACAGAATTGTGTATACTAATTGGCAATGATCTTCTGTTGTCTAAAAATATGAGCATATTTAAAACTTCAGCTAGGGATATGGCTCTGCATTTTTAAGTTTACTGTGAGTGTATTTGCATTATTGCAGGTTTTGGAGGGCCATTTAATCCTTACACACAGAACATGTGAAGGGATATTGCAGATATATTTGTTTTATAGGATAAACTGTTGTGATTAATGCAGGATTTTATTAATAAAGTATCTTCAAATAAATATATTTGGTTCCAAAAAAAAGATAAGAGTAATAAGTATCTTGCCTTTATTCTGTACAGTGAGGATGAGCCATTTTCTTCCAGCTGTTATGGCACAAAAATATATGCAAGTTGTGTGCTTCGAAGTGGGGTGTGTGACACATGGACATGCATAGCTGTATTATGAAGTGTGGTGCTTTTGTTAAATCACTATATTTTTATATTAAGAAAAACTTTAAAAGACTTTGAAAGAATTGAAATTAAATTTTAAATTGGTTTAAATAGAACGGCCAAACTGTATGTGGATTGTGTATATCTTAGATCTTTTTCAGCAAGCTAATTCTGTGGGGATCAGGTAGCCTCTCCTTGTTTTTTGATGTGTTCCAAAGAGCTGCTTTTACTAGCTGAATAAGGAAACGAGTCACAGCTTTATAAATAAATCAGTGAAGTTATGCTTCTATTGAGAAAATGATGACTTACATAGTTAATTTTTTTTCCTGTAAGTTGCAATTCAGTGTCTGGAGACCGTATTTAAGATTACCCTGGAAGATACTCATCTTGCATCCTCACAGCATTTGATAGAAATGTTCACAAATTCTATTCAAAAGGTAAGAATTTAATTTAGATTCTAGAGTTACTCTGCCAATATGTGCTAAGGTTTCATATTGTATATGCAATATTAAAGAGCTGTATAGGTCAAAATGATGTGAAAACTTAGAGAAAATATGAAAAAAGCTAAATTTCCATAAAAGCTAGCATAATGAGAATCTTTGGGGGCAGTGGGAGGAATTAATTTCAGCTAGACAAGGAAAATTCCATATAGAAAATTACTGAAGAGTGGATGCCTCATTCTCGCTTGAAGTTTTTTATTCTTCATTTAAGCATTTTGCAGTTCCCAGAGATAAATGCCTGATGTGCCTGAGGTCATTCATAGTTTGCTGATGCTTTTCAGTTCTTTCTGAAAGTTTTTGATAAAATCAGGGCTTATATATTAAAGGAGAAAATCTTGGGTTTTTTCCCATACAGAATGACATGCTGCCTCTCTCACGTTCTTTACCAGAGGGCATTGTAAAGGCTGACCAACTGAAGGATGAAGGTTTGTAATAAAAATAGAAATAAATTTTCTTATGCTCTTACTACATTTTTGCATTATTGTGGGTAGTGATAGTATAGCAGCTGGATACCACACACCCCACAAAAAACTTCAGCTTATACATTCTCTGGTGACTGCTATGTCATGAGAGGGCTAGGTGATTTGTTCCATCTAGGAGCAAAGAAAATAATGTTTATTCTCTTCCTGGCTCTAGAGGTTGCTTAAAATCTAAGGGATAACATGTAAAGTTGGAAACATTCCTAGGTAGCAGAAGCTTTAAAGAACGAACAGCTATTGTTTGGCTGTTTGTACATGGAATTGTTACACAAGTTTCTACTTTTATTGCAATGGTTATGTGTTGTCAAACATTTGTAAAAAACTGACCCAGCAGAAGTCAATGGAAAAATTCTTGTAAACTTACTGGGGTTAATATTTCACATATGTGAAATGATTTGTGTGCTTTATAAAAATTGCAGACAAGCCAGTTGTTTATTTTCACTTTGGCAGCTTTTATTGCTGTTCTATAAGGAAAAGCAGCTGTACCATAGAAGTCACTAATGCTGCCTAAGAAGGAATCCATGTTATTTCCCCTCAAAAACGACGAGAGGGGAATGGAAAAAAGCATGTAGCACTGATGACTGTTATGAATTGTTATGGATTGATGCCTTATGAATCACATTGTTTATGACCTGTTAAGATTTTCAGATAGTTGAGTTTTATAGGAAAAACTTCTAGTTGCAAGGCAAATGTAATCCTCTCAAAATTTCCATAATTACGTGGAAAAAGTCCTACTGTTTTTCAAAATGAGTTCCATGTCTTGCTTCTCTCAAAACTGGTCATCTGTAATCATAAATGCAGTCCACTACTGGCTCCGAAAATAAGTTTCCTAATTGTTGGAGTTGCTCATTAGCTCTTGAATTCTGTAGATGACAGCTCAAACATGGTTAGGTCACAGGTGAAAATTTGTTAGTCAGTTGTAACCTACCTGCTGTATGTGCTGGCTTTTCATTTTGCTGTTACTGCCAACTCATGGAAAGTGAAGAATACCTCTAGGTCTCAGTATGGTTATTGAACTGTAGGAATAGTCAGCACTTTGCAGGTGTGGGTGTTCTAGCTGTTTTAAATCTGACTTCAGTCTTGCTATCTTTCAGCCCACAAGGGCTTGTGAAATAGACTGAGGAAATGAAATCAGCATGTGCTATGTGTTAGTCTTCATGTGGTTTTACCAAAGTAATTCCACAGCTCTACTGAAAAAATTGAAAGGGTCTAAACTTTACAAAGGACCATTTGAAGTGTCAGCTGTCAGGGGCATTAGTAAGCAGTTTTGAACTGCTTGAAATGCCTCTGATAATTTCCCATAATAAAATTAAAACTTAGTGTCCTGCTTTCTCTGTTGTTTTGATCCTCCACATATTCACATACATCTATCACCACTATCATGCTTTTCAGTTATGAATATTTTCTAGCCTGAGTTAGGAAATAAATTAGGTAACTTGGGGAAGTCTATTTGACCTGTATCTTCTTTAATATCTAGTCTATATATTCTATAACTATGATTTCCTCATTTCTGTCTGTATGTCCTTACCAATGGAATAACTTCCCTCACCTTTGTGGCCACCAGGCTGCTCCTCCTCTGGTCTCTAACCAGCCCTAGTATTTGTAGAAATTGGCTAATGAATGGCAAAACAAAGTCAGGGAGCTGAATTTTCTTTCAGCTAGAACCAGGCACTAATATACCCTTCAGACTACTAAATACTTGAATTTACTTGCCTAACCTTGTATATTACTTGACACTTTGGCACAGATTATGTGCAGGTTTGTATAGTGTAATGGTGGCCTGATCGTAAAAAGATCTACTTTTTATTACCACAGTATAATTATAACAATAGGTAGTATTCTCAGTATAGAGGACACATATTCAAAAATATAACGATTTGTGTAATTTTTTTGTCTTAAGGATTTTCTATGATATTAAAACAGAATAGTTGCTTTTCCGTATCTCAGCAAAATTAGTAGATCTAGCTATTTTTCTGTTTTCCTTTAGCAAGGTTTCAGCTGGAGAGAGAGATAACAAGAAGGGTATGCACTGATACTATCTCCAACTTAGCCTTGCACCCTGGGTCATCTTCAGACCAGTATCAGAAATTCTAACATTGATAGTAATTGATGGAATTTCTGTTTTAAAGAAACACTAATTGCTGCAATCTTGCTGAGTGCAGCCAACTTGCAAGGCTTTTTTGTCTGACAGCATAATTTAGTGTACAGATCTTTACCTTAAAACAAAGGAGAGCTGCGTAGACAGTGAGCCTCTAGAAACAAGAAAGATATTGTTACATTTTGAAGGGTGTATTTTGAAGGTATACATGCAAGTACAGTTTGTTTGACTTCTCACTGGAAGGGATTGCTGACTGTAATTACAGTCTAGTATAGCACTATTAAGAGGATGTGATTTTGTACTACTTTGTTGATACTTCGTTACTTAAATCTGGTTTTGTTCACTAAGCTCTCTGTTTTCATAAATAAATGCAAGTACAGTTGTTTCAGCTAGTGCGAGTACAGTTGTTTCAGTTAGTGCAAGCACGGAGGACTTGCTCCACAGTCTTGCTTTCTGTCAGAGATAAACTGTTGCGCTGACTGAACTTTTCTAGCCTTTGCTTACGCAGTTACCTACATCAGTAATAACTTATTGACCTATCCCTTGACTTGTTTATTTTAGGAGAAGGTTAAAATATTTGGCCAAAGTACAAGAGTGTAAGTCCATAATTTTCCTGACAATTTCTTGACGTTTCTAGGAAATCAAGGCTTCTGTAGGATCTAGCTGGCCAAAAATTGATAGTAGCAGGGCCACAGACAAGTTTGGGCACTCTGAACTAGGATTTTTTACTACTGTGTCATCAGAAACTACCAGAATTGCCTTGTGTTGGGGACAAAAGAATGTGTAAGGTGTCTCTTGTCCAGAATTTTCTGTCCATAGCGAAATTACATAAATGTTTCTGGTTTTTTTTTTCCACTGGACTTAAAACATATGAAATGTGAAACTTTGTTTTAGAGAAGAAGTTCTAAGCTTCCTTGGTGAGAAATTTTACCTCTGAATCCTTTTAGGTTATGTATACTACACATACTTTTCATTATCTTAATGAATTAATTATGCAGTGTCACAAAAATGGGGCTTATGTGCTCAGTTTTACTTTTGTTTGATTTTTTGTGTTATGTAGATAGTTACAAGGAAGTTGTTGGCACATATAAGACAATGAGATTAAAAAATTAACGTAACATACTGGGCTTGCAAAGATAATTAAGACTTGATGAATCTATACTGGAGTAGAACTGCAGTTAGAATGACACTTCTCAGTGAAGTGATCTTTGCTTAACAGCAGAAACTAGCTGGAAAGTCTGAAATACCAAGATGAGAAGAGGAAGGTTTCTATGATGTACGGCAATGTACATAATAAATTTCATAGACATAGTAGATATTTTTATTTGCATTATTCAGTGACATTTCTGTTTAAAAGAATCTCAAAAAAGTGCAGTCATAACTCACTTATATAGATGCTATAAGGTAGCTGCTCTATTTCTTTCATACAGAGCTGTCTCATCTAACTACATACTGTCTCATCTAACTACTTAAGAGCTTTTTATTGTTTATTTCAGGTAATAATCATATGAAGGAAGAAAATTATGGTGCTGCAGTGGATTGTTACACTAGGGCTATAGAACTGGATCCAAACAATGCAGTCTATTACTGCAACAGGTAAAACCAAAATGATTAATTCCTGGACTTTGTTAACATTATTTAAAAGATAAATTGTGATGCAGGTCAAAGAAATACGAGGCTAGAAACCCACTATTCAGAAATCTATTGTTAGAGTTGTAAAATTAGGGTGAAAGTGAGCTCATTCAGCATATCTTTATCAGTTATACAACTCTTCAGATCAGGTATTGTGCGTCAGGCTGTCTATATGAAATCATAATGTAGGTTGTGATTTCCAGCCTGCTGAGAGTAGTAAAAGACTTTTTCTCTGGTGTTCTACTGACTCAGCTGCTCGCTCTATCTCCACTAGTACTAGCTATCTCTGGCAAAAAAAAATCATCAATATGGGAATACTATTTTGGAGGTTTCAAGCATTTTGTAAATACTCAGTATTTTTATGTGGTGACCTGTTGAAAAATAACAATGCTGCTGTTACAGTTTTGTTATCTAATCTGTTCTTTACCATCATGAAGACATAGTGATTTGGCATCAGATAAGCTTGGAAGGGCATGTTAACCTAGTCACAGTTGTCTGCTCTTGCGGAACACTGGCTGCAAGACCAGCCCAAGAGCAAAGGCAGTCTCGACTGTGGGCCTTACTGGAATGAGCCCACCTCTACAGTGCCTCCATTATTAATTTAAGGATATAGGATATATTAACTGCTGTCAGTCTGGCCTTGTGGCATTGTACCCACTGGATTATGCTGTTTTTGGAGCTCTGCGTCCATTGCTCCAGAGTTTAGTTTGTGATAAAAACAAATGAAAGATTCAGTGTTTAAAGGCAAGTATAAAGAGAAAGGAAATATGCAGTTTGCTAACATTTTACATATTTAAGATGGCAGTTCAAAGTGTAAATCATTTATATTCCTTGTGAAAACTGATCACTTGAGTGACTTTAGGTATAAAATGGAAGTATCAGACCAGATTCAAAAGCTTCCCAAAACGCTGGAATTTCCCTCAGTAGAAGGGGCTTAAATGTCAAAGCTGTAATTAGCAAGAGCAGAAATAATTTTGTGTTGCATCATCACATACCACATTTGTAAGAACCAAAATTAATCTTGACGTCAGTCAGTACAGTATTGTATGTAATTATTTAAAAGAAAACAGTAGTTGTTTGGAGTTTCGTGGATGATAGGGTATTTGAATAAGTATATACTTTTATTTTAAGCTTGTTTAGGAGATGTGGGGACATACTGCATTCAGTGGGTTCGCTTTTTATACACAGCAGTGCAAAAAAGAGAGGGCTGATATGCTCTCAGAATTTTAACTGGCCACATAAATCTTCTTTGTGAACAAGGAAAAACGTTTTCTGTTCAAACACATGCGAGAACAAGCATTGCTCCCAGCTTTTATTTATAAATCTTCACTGGCATCTGTGGAGTTGGACAACTGTTATACAGCCTAAAATAGATAAGTAGTGCCATTCAGAAGACATTTTAATCAAAGTCAGAAAAACCCATGCAATTTGGAGGTAATCACAGGAGAAAGGATTCTTAATAAAAAAGACAAATGCTTTATGCAATGAAAATATTGTAGTTTCTACTATTTTTTTTTAACCATGGAAGAATAGATTAGAGTGGTTTGAGACCTTTCAAACTGGCGAAGTTTTGATTATTAATGTGTTTCAATGTCCTTTTTAATTTGGCCAAGTCTTTAATCTTATTATATTAATATCTGCAACATTTAGTATTTCTCCAATATAGAGATGCAATTGTAATTTAGTAATGCATAAGTTATTGAGAAATGTTATCGTGATTTACCTACAAGCATGAACTGACTTTTAAAAAACTGAGCAGGGAAAAATCACAGCATTCCTCTGAATGGCTGTAAAACAATACTTTTTGCTGGAAGACCCAATTGTATAAAATATTTCTGCTTAAAAATGATTTTATATAAACTGCTACTTGCCAGTTTCACTTCTTGTAATAGGTTTTATGACTTATTTTGTGCATAGTCATATGCTAGATCTTAGACCGTTAGAATTATTTGTCCTTTGCGTCCTCAGAGGTGAGTGCGTGTTCTCCAAAACCGAAGTCCAGCAACGCACCTATGCCCGTACTTATAACATTTCCTTGTCCTACTTCATTAAAGAAAGTTAAACATTGCCTAAATAGTGAATGAAAAGTCAGTAAGATTAAATAAGTCACAAACATGTGAATATCTAAGCTTGGGGTTTGTTTGGTTTTTTTGGTTTTGTTTTGGGGTTTTTTGTGTTTTGGTTTGGTTTTTTGTGGGTTAGTTGGCTGGGTTTTTTTTGACAGAGCTCTCATTTCCTTACCATCTTTCTCTTAGGGCTGCTGCTCAAAGTAAGCTCAACAACTTCAGGGAAGCAATAAAGGACTGTGAGAGTGCCATAGCAATAGATCCAAAGTACAGCAAAGCATATGGAAGAATGGGGTAAGCTAGTAGAAATCTGAGTAAACACTAAAGACCCATGTGTACATCACCATAGATCTTCTGAAATATGTGGAGCCAGGTTATTTTATTTAGCTTACATTCTTGTTCTGAAAGTGTAGGAATTTTCTGAAGATGACCCTGTCAGACTGTCAGCTCTTTTTATATGTGGTTGTTACCAGAATTTTCATCATATTTCATCACTTTGCAGTTTTTGTGTTTCAATTTATCAACTTGAGGGATTTAGTTTAGGAAGTAATGATGGTTTTTTCCCACCTCCTAACTAGTTACAAGTAATCAAAATTCTGCTGTTGGAACACCGAATCTGTTAATGATGCTGTTAGAGAACAGCATTGGGGCTTCACACTAGCAGGAATAAAGCCTTAATTTTTATGTCTCTTTGGCAGGTTTTCTCAGTAATGTCTGAGAGATTAACTGTATAGCCTCTTGAGGGTGGGCTGAAAATAATGTGAGGGATGCTCTAACAAGCTGTTGTGAAGGGCCATCCTTCCAGGATGTCTAGCTTTGCATTTTCAAGAACTAAGCACATTTGTGGTAGTGGACTTAATGCTGCATATGTCTTTTGAGGTTATATTTACACCAGTAAATTAAAAAATGCTTGAGATTGTTTGTTGACTCAGTTGGCACAAAATGGCTCATGTCCATGTTATTAAAATTTAGTTTGCAGTATGGAGTGGCCACATCCAAACAATCTATTGCTAATCTATTGCATTGTCTGTGTGAAATTCTGAACCATGTCCTGAAACTGTGGTAGTTCTTGTTGGCTTGGGACAAAACTATGCAGGAGACATTTATTTTAAGATAAAATGCGGTGGAATTCTATCACTTAAAAACTTTCCACAATACAGTTCATTTTACTCATACCAACGTAGACTAAGTAGCTTTTGAAATGATTAATTAATTTTGAAATTTTAGGTAGAATTGGTTGTTGAATTGGTTTTGTTTCATTTAACTCTCCTTAGATTGTTTCTTCATATAGCACAATTCAAGCTCCCTCAATTTCACAGATATGGAGGGATGGTACAGGCTGATTTAATTGGAGATCGGAGATTACTTCAGAGTTTTGGGTGTAAGACCAATATTTCTTTGATACATTCTGAAGGTCGGACCATTCTCAGGCAGTCAAACTTCTCTTTATTTGATCGTCTGGCTGTTTTAATAGAGGACATATTTTGAGCTACAAGCCACTGCTTAACTCAGCAGATGAGTAAACATTTGACATAGGCTGAATGAGGAAACTGCTTGTTTAGTAATACGTGAAAATCCGCCCCCCCCTCCCCAGTGTAGAAACCACCTTCTCAACAAAAAGTCCTTATGAAAAAGACGTGTTCTCTGACTGCATTTTGGAAACATACCAGTTTTTCTCAGAATTTGACGGAAATTCTTTGTATGTCAGAGAAAGATGCAGAAATGCCACAAATATACAGGGATAGGAGTCATTTTAAAGTGGAAATGTCATTTAAAGGTGGTATTTCCAGCATGACCCTGAAAGACCAGTTGTCTGGGTAGGAATTGTGAGGAAAGAAATTGTCTGCTATTCTGACTTGCACTGTGCTCCAAGAAACTTTCTCTGTAAAATACTTTTTTTGTAAAAAGCACTATTGCATCACAGAAATAATGGATTGCATTTCTCGTCTGGTCAGAAACTATTCTGGCAAGTTAATGGGCCAAAAGGGATGCTGTTTTTTATAGGGGTAATTGAGTTAAGAGAGAAAACACTAATATTGTGTGGGTGCCTCCAGGAGCAATATTGGAAACTCCTGGAGTTTCATACTCTCACTGAGAGCAATGACTATCATGGATGTACATAAAACACTGACCTTGTTTGCATGAGACGAAAGACCGTGGTCTGTTAGTGGGCACAGGCTTATCAACCCAGTCCGTGTAGCGCAGCACACATCAGAAGGTGAACTGAAGTACTAAGTAGCTGAATGTGGGTTACACAAAAGTTTTACAAGATGTGGAATAGATCAGTTTAGTTTTTTGGTCAGTATAAATTGAAAATACAGTAGAAGATAGAATTGAAACGACAACCACTTTGACTTCTGGAGTAGTTCAGAGAAAGATGATGTTTTAAATATAATAGCTAATTGAATTTGAAAACAAATACTGCTTCAAAGTAGTAGGTCTGTCCTGTGCTCTCATGAGCTGCTGGAGCAGAGTCTTTTTCAAAACATTAAGTAGGCTTCCCTGATACGACGGTTTCTTACAGCATTTGAGAGATATTTCTACTATGCTGTATAACCCATTTGTCAAGTTGTTGAAGTACAAGATCCGAAAGGAGAACCTTTGCATTGATCCTGAGATAAAAATCCATTATGCTGAAACTTGTATGTCCAGTATTTTAAATAATAATATTACTATTATTAATATTTTATATATAAATGTGTAAAGACAACAATATAATTACCAAACATCTTCTATGTTCAAAATTTTAATACAATAATTACTATATATAAAAGTATATGGTTTTTAGTGTATATATATAGATAAATAATGTATTTGTAGGTCCAATTTCTTAACATTGCGTAACTCATATTAAGAGTATCTTTGCCCTACTTACTACCTGTACGTTTCTAAATAATCTCTTGGGTCAAAAGAAATGGAAAAAACACTTAAAGCTTATGCAAAAAGTCACAGATGCTGGATACAGCTTGCACTCTTAAAATACAGACTAAGTCACTTGATGATACCAAGGAGTTTTTAATTAAACTTGCATATATATGAGACAGACAATGCAAGATGTGTTCCTGAGGCATCCCCTTTTCTGCAAAAACAAGTGCTTACACTAAGCAGTAGTACCACAATAGCAAAGCCTGTTTTAATTAAGTAGTCAAGCTAAAAATCAGTTGTGAGATACTGTTTTACTTAGAACTGAAAATATATCATTAGCTTTTGATGATCACTTATGTTCTAACCAGGATTTCTTTATTTCATATTAGATTGGCTCTGACCTCAGTGAATAAATACGAAGAAGCAGTTACCAGTTATCAAAAAGCACTGGATCTTGATCCAGAGAATGACTCTTACAAGTCAAATTTGAAAATAGCAGAACAAAAACTAAGAGATGTGTCCAGTCCTGTAAGTTTGCTCTGTATCTATTTATTTACAATAGTTTTAACTGGGATTTTGTAGGAAACTTAGCTTCAATTGCAATTTGTTTGTAGACTGGAACTGGACTGAGTTTTGACATGGCAAGCTTGATAAACAATCCTGCCTTCATTAGTATGGTGAGTATATCTCAAGGTTTACATCATCCCGTTTTAAAAACTGAACTTTTAAGAACAATGGTTGTTCAATAACACAAGCAATTTTAATGATTATTATTATAGCAGTGGTTTTATTACACTGAATTTCAACTTTTCTACATCATTTTACACTCAAAACAAGAAGTGAAGCATGTATCTCCAATGATGCCTGTCTTATTTCCAGCTGATTCTCTGTTTCTTATAGAAAACAACACACACAGATTAGTTATGCTGTTTTTATGTATGCTATGACAGTAATTTCTTGTCAACAGCATGATGAAAATTTCTTCAATTCTCCACAGAACAGTTAACAATGATACATGGACTAAAGTAACTCTCCTTTGGGAGAACTACCCAGGAGACCTTTCTGTTCTTACTCTTTCAAATTATCCCTAATAATCTTAAGAGTTCAAAAAATTAATATAAAGAGCATATAGTGCATTCTTTTATGTTCAATACAATAACAAATTGTGTATTTCTCCCTCAGTATTCTTTTTTTTCCTGCATGGCTTTCTTAGCTAAATGGAATTAATTAACTTTGTAGAATGGAATTTGGAGAAAAAGAAATGGAAAAAAAACCCACAAAAACAAACCTCAAACTTACTTCCTTTAAGAAAGCAGTTAAAACTTTACAAGCCCTCTGGTAGCTTCATTGCACATTTCAAGCACATTTCAACCAGTGCTATTGTGTGGAAGTGCACTGCATTCGAAAGAGATCCATACATGTGGTTAGGTAACATGGTCCAAATAATAGAGACAGTAAGCAAAGAAAGAGGGAATAAGTTCTCTGATGGCATTCACGATTAAATAGCGCTAGAACTCTGTGTACCACTTCACTGGCCACATGACGTACTCAAGACAACCTGTGTCTGTTTAGAATCAATGATGTATGGAGCTGTCTTTTGGGAAAGGATCTTTTGACATTGTTTCCAGAAGACGCCTGGTCAAGTAGATAGAACACAGGGCATTTATCCAGGAATGAATGAGTTATTTTCCCAAGGTGGTTACTTGTTTTGTTGTTAAGGTGAAAAAATTGCCTCACTGTCTGACCTTGAGAAAATTGCTTGTAGCCTCCATTTCAGGCCCCTAAACGAGATAAGGCTTATTACTGATGGAAGAAACTAACCCTGTATTAAGGACAGAATTGACTTGCATGTGACATTTTATATCTAACTATTAACTAGAGAAAAAAGTTGATTTACTTTTGAGTTATCTATATATGGTGACGTATTGATCAATAAAATGAATATTGGATATATCTGATTTTTGTAGTACCTTTAATAAGAGAATTAAGAAGCAAATACTGTGTTTTGACTACTGCTGGTATATGCATACAGACACTGATTTCTGTAGGAATTACATTACTAATGTTGAAAAATCACATGGTTTTTTCTATAGTATCAGTCCATAGACACCCTTGCACTATGATCAAATATAATTTTAGAGGTATCTTAATTAATGAGAAATTTAAATAGCCTCATGCTTACTACAAAATAAGAAGATAGGCAGTTACCAGAGAAGATATGCGTTACCACAAAACCATGCTGCAAAGTAAGTCCACACTCTGGTTTACTCCAAAATATTTTGTGGCCATAATATTAACTGTTAATGCTTGGTACTAATAATAGTTGCAAAATTAATTTATCCAGGCTGAGAAGCAACAAAATACAGACTTTTGTCCAAAAAGTCCAGTAGAAAACAATTGTCCTTGCAATTCTTCAATGTTCTGTTTGTTTGTCTAGTTTTCTGTTACTGGGTTTTTTATGTTCAATGGCTCATCATATTTTTCATGTCTGAATCTGTAAACACTATTTTTTCTTTAACACATAACAAATTGTATCAGCTTCATTTCCATGAAATACCTTGCTGTAGTGATTCTTTTTGCTGTGCATGTAAACTTAACTTTGTAATAAAACAGAATACAGCATATGGGTTTTCCCCCCATGTTTTTCTCAGTGATACCCAAGTAGTAAATGTTTTATAATTTCAGCTGTATGTTGTCTATTCTAGGCAGCAAGCTTAATGCAAAATCCTCAAATTCAACAACTGTAAGTATTAAAATGGGGTATCATTAAAACAAATGTCTTTAGACGTTTGAATTAATAAAAGATGTATAATACTTACATCTGTATTTCTGAAATGTAGATATATTACTGAAAATGTAATTTTTTTTTTTGCTTACTGTGAAAGTGCACTTTCTTCTCCTTGCAACTTAGTTCCTCTCAGCAATTCAAAAAACAGCTGGGGTTTATTGCTTACAGTAAAGGTCCCTGCACACCCAATACCAACACTGTGCTAACTGTTCCAGGATGTCAGGGATGATGTCAAATGCCATTGGTGGCCCTGCTGCTGGGGTTGGTGGCCTATCGGATTTATCCAGCCTGATCCACGCGTAAGTAAGAACTCCACAGTTTTAATTGTCATGTTTATAGCAGGATAACTGTGCAACATCTATTTAAAAGGGTACAGTGTCGGTGACTTACACTGTGGCCTATTCCCACTGTTTGTTATTAAAACCGAGAACTCGAAGACTTATTTTCCAGGACCTTGTTTGTTTGCTCCATACATTTCCATCAGTTGGAATAACTGAACTGCTCTGTGCTCAGCTTCACTTTCTGGTTCTCCTATGTTGTTATTTTCTAACGCCACTTACTAAAAACATTCCTTTAAATCCCTAAGTACTCCTACATGTGCTTTCAAATTGTGTGGATAAATTTACTGCCTGATATCTCAGATACTAGTTAGGAAAGCTACAGATTTACTTAGCACAGGTCAAACCAATTTCTGCTCTGGCATCCCTCCATTTAGAGGAGGAATGTTTCAGGGAACTCAGTATAATGAAGAATACCTTCACAAAAACCAGGACCCAAGGCTTTTATAGTATAATGATGATATCCATCTGGAAGGGTCTGCACAAAAACATGCCATTTGCTTATATGCCAAGATCTCTTAAAGGGCATACCATTTTACTTTATTTCAGCATTCTAGCCAATTTCGAACTATTTTTAAGTTTCACCTCTTCAGGGCAAAAGTAATTTATAATATACATCACAGACAGAAATGTATCACTGCAAAAATCTAGGGCTATTTTCACAAAAAACATGTACTACACAGACATCTATGACAATGTGGCTTTCCTTCACCCCACACTGTAGTTTGAAGGAGTCTTGATAGTTTGCTACTTGCACAAAATGTAGAAGTAACAGAGAGGACAAGCTAGGCTTTTTGTGAAGTCATATTTTTTACTTACTTTTTATTAGTAAACAAGTGTTACGCTTACCTTTTACATGGAATTAGTCTCACCTATTAATTTAACTCTTAAGCTACAACTGTTACAGAGATGGATCTGTTATTCAATCATGCAAGATATAAAAATTTGATAGTATGCTTGCTTTCTACTAATGACATCTTGTTCACAAGTACAAGTTGGCAGCTGCACACTGTATTTCTGGAACCATTAACATAAGGTTGCACATCACCTCTAAGAATAGTTAGTTTAAACAGTTAGAGTGGATCCTTTCAAAAAGAAAGGAATAAATCACTGGAGCAGATGTCTTATTCTACCATAAAATGTAATATATTTTGTAAGGTGATACTTTTCTCCTTCTTGTTATCAAGTAGAAGTAATAGTACTAAAGAATGAAAAGAAATTTATGATGATGATCCTGTTTGGAGACACTTTAACCAGATGAAGTCATAATACTGCAAATACCTTAAGATGGTAAATCAAGATACCTTTAATCTTAATTTTAATGTAATGCACCTTTCAGCTGTATTGGCATATCCTGTTTTCTTACAAATGCTGCTTTCACTTGCTGATTTCACTTAAAACTGTTCAACACAGGGGACAGCAGTTTGCACAGCAGATACAGCAGCAGAATCCTGAGCTCATAGAGCAACTGAGAAATCATATCCGGAGCAGGTACTTGAGTGGCAGCACTGAAGAACATTCCTGACTTCAAGGAGTCATATGAATTGGAATGATATATAACCCCAAAATGCATACCATAGTTAGTAGCAAAAGCACCATTGTAACTCTTCTGCTTGAATAGAAGACAGAAAATTCTTTGTGTGTGTTTGCAAACAAGAATAAATCTGGTAAACAGATCTCTTGCACATAACTTGGAACATAGCGTTTATGTATAGTTACTACTCTGAAAATTAATACACTGAATAGGTGGTTTATTAAAATCCCCAAGTCCAAGTAATTTCCGTATGTGCATTAGATTGACCTCCGGGGCTACTGAGTGGGGAGAAGTTTTGTAGTGTGCTGAGCTTGCCTAACAGCTACTTCTAAAATGCAAGTGTAAAAGACATGTTACTCATATGGTGAGAATCATAATGGCTGTACTCCCTTAAACAGTATTGAAATACTGAAATATTGAAACAATAGGCCAATCTGATGTGCCCTTTTATAATGAGCATTAAGTACTGTTGGAGTATAGAGTGTACTTTTAACTCATGCTTAAGAAGTCTGTTTCTTTAAGCCTGTGGAGGGGCCTTCATGAGTAACAGGAAATATTTTTCAACTTCACTGGGCAGGAGAGAGGGAAATGACTGCATATGAAGGAGTACCACAAATTGTAGAGACAGAGAAGACAATAATTCTGTGTACGATAAGAAATCAAAATGGAACTTGGCTTGGGAAGGAAGGAGAAAGAAGTTCTAGGCTCTTCTACTGCCATGTATACCCTCACATCATGATGGTACCCCTGGAGGTCAGAATTATGGCACTATGTTCCTAGGCATGGCAAGCTGTATTACATTCCGTATGTATGCAGTATTTAATATAAACTTAAAATTCTTAACTGTAATAAGCTAAAACTGAGCCTGTGACTGTACAAATAACTAGTACTGAAAATTTTAAAAAAGAACTGCCTTAGAAGGATTCCTTTTCTATTCTTGTGTGATAAATCACTGGCTTAAACAATTGGGGATTTTTTTTAAAAGTTTAATTACACATATCTATCTAAAATGATGGTTATATAGTCGAGTTAAGGATTTTTCCACTCTATAGTATTTGTTTCTTGCTCAGTTAATATTACTCTTTCAAGACTGCTGCTCTTCTGTATGTCTAGTATGTTAACTTTTTTTACTCTGCTTACTGTTCACCCTTTCTGATACAAAGTACACTTGTTCTTAGCACAGGGAGGTTCTCAACACACTTTCCTCTTTGTATATCTAAACTAATTTGAGGCTTTGATTTCTTAGACAAAGTGATCTCTCATGGCCAGTTAGTCTGGAGGAGGTATGTGGAGGAATAATAATAGATTCCCAAATGGAGAAATACACATGAACTCCTGAACCTCAGACTTTATATCCAATTGATCTTGTGCTCATAAAAGAGCTCCTCCAGCAGAAGCAAATGCAAAATTTGAGGCTAAGTAATGTACTTGATTCTAACTAATTATAGTTGTGCATCTATAGTGTGAACCTTACCCCACTAAGCCAGAGAGAAAAATGCAGTTGGATCCAAGGAGAAATTAAAGGAATTGGAGAAAACACAAATCTAGGAAATCCATATTACCATCTGTTGAATAAAGAGGTAAAGCTTAATAGATAAACAATTTTAAGACATTTCATATTTTATTGAATAGCTTGCCTTTTTAAAATTCTTTTTAAATGCTTTTTAAAATTCTCTCTTTAAGTTGGTGTAGCTGGTTTCTTGAGTCTGTAGAGATAATTAAGCTTTACATTAAATACATTTTCAAGTAACAGCTTCTGACTCAACGTCTGATGACAAGAAGGAGAATCCCTAAAGGGATCCTTTTTCAGAGGTAGCTCAGATCCTAAATCTAATCCGTTCAAAGAAACTGTTACTTAAGTTCAATTACATTGAGTAGGACAGGAATACCGTTTAGAAGAAAGATTTATGGAGGCTGTGGGTGGGCTACAAAAAGTGTACAGGTATAACCTGGAATAGTGTGTTGTGTCAGGAGAGAAGTGTTGCACCTAGTATGTATCCTGTTAAACTTCACAGTTCCTTTTAAATCTCTCTTTGATATCTTTAACTGCTCAAAGTGTATTTCACTAATTTTGATGGGGGGAACCAAAAAATCTGTGGTGGACTGGACATCTCTGCCAATATCTCTCTACAAACTCAAATTATTCTAACTTTGCAACAGCAATCCTCATGCAGTCAGTTACTTTTGTGCTGTAAGACAGAGTGTCAAGAATTTCATGCGAGTTCCTTAAGAACTACACAATACATTACTAGCCAAAGAAGGCAGAAGTTGTATTGTCAAGGACAAGCTCCATAGCTTACTGGATTTATGGGAGAACCATCTCCAAGGTTAAATGGAACAAAGCATCGGTTAGTTATCTGAAAACTACTCTTGAAATCATCTTCATAGAGTTGTAACTTTCATTTCAAATGCTACAATATTGTTTTGTTTAGGTTTTAAAATGTTAACAGCATTAGCTAAGCCTTCAAGAATGTGCTACAACTGACTGGCATACTTTACTAGTAAACATTCTCTGTTTCTTGTGTATTAACAAGAAGGGCTTTATAGCCTAAACAAAAAACAGTGAAACCAGTAACAGGAGCTGTCATTACATGCTTTTCCACTGAAACCAGGAACAGAGAGATCATTTATGCTAAAGTCTGCTTTTCCCTGAATTGCCTAGATTGTTTCAGTCATGCAACATGTCTTAATCACAGGGTGTGGAAGGAATCTTTTCCTCTGTCATAACTGCACTGTATCTTGCGCTAAAATTTTGCATTCTGCTAGATAAAGTGGTAAACCACAATCCCTGTAAATACTGCTTTAAGATCAATTGCAGCTTATCATTCAACTGAGCAAATTCACATTTACACTAATTGGTTTTGTATCATTACTGTTCCATCAGTCTATACATATGATAAATTGTTAGAGAAGAAAATATTTTGCAATCAATTGTAAACTCCTGTAACCTGCTTGCATGGGAGTATATTCTAACACCTAATGAAATACTCAGCTTAGAAATTGTTTCAGTTCCACTCTTGGTTTTGTAACAAGTGCAAAGTAAAATCACTCATGCATACTGAGATAGAACTAGCTCTGTAACTTTGAGTAGACTGTTTCATGGCTAGAGAAAGTCATACTGGCATAATGCAACCTGTCTACTATTTCTGTATCTCTCCTACCTCTTATTGCCATGTGGTTACATCTCCTTCAATTTATGTAGTTTAACTTGAAGATATATTATAAATAAAGTTATATACTTTTTTGTCTGTATAGTTGTGATTTTCTGGTTTAATTTTTTAAGTATCTCAGGTAACAGGTAAATTGCATTCTTTAAAATACCTGTTCATGTTGGTTGGATTTTATCACTTAGGCAGGATACATTTCTAATTTACTGTTTCCTGTATGGACTTAGTCCCTCAATATACAAAGCTAGTCCTAAATTTATCCAGTATTTTAACACTGAATTCTACACTTTAGGATCTTATGCCTGGGAAAGCCTTAAGTAAAATGCTGTCAAAACTAAATGAAGTTGCTAAGTGCCAACATGGTAGCTGAGAAATACAAGCTGCTGATTAGAGTCTTTAACACTAGTTTACCTAGTGTTAAACTTGGAAAGACAGTCACCATTTTATCATTTAAATGGCTACCTCTAGCTGATCATAGATATTTCAGCCAAAAATGTTTCCAGTTTTTGTAAAAACAAAGCTAAGGAAAAGCACATTGTAGTGCTTGACCAGGTCCTAAACTTCCTTTTGTATATACTTCAGCGAACTTGATCTAAGGCAGCAATGCAGGGGGTTTTTTTCCTTCTTTTTCTTAAAAATCTATTTAAATGCCTGTGGGATGGAAAGAATAATTGGCACCACATTCTTTTAACAATAAAAAACTACCTGAGTTCTGCTATTTCAGTTTTCAATTTCCTACTAATTGGAAAATAACATGCCTGTTAACAGCATGCCCTGCAGTGCAGGGATGCGCAACGCTTGACTACAGATAATTGGGACACATTTGCTATATTGCTGCTTCTTCAAGGAGTGAGCCACAACCAACACAGTCTTCGGCTTATACTCCACTTCCTAGCTCCTCATGAAAGAGTGCCAGCACTCTTTCATCTCATGCTTTTGGCAGGTTTTATTTCCTATGGCTATACATGTACCATGCAATACACTGCTATGGCAAGTATCCCATATTATTTCTTCTAGGGATTTAGATTCCAGGAACTTGTCTGTAAAAGGTCAGTTCCTTTGAACTGAAGCAGTTTTGTCAGAACCATGATTTTAAAAGGGTTTAAATACTTCAAAAAAAATAAAATAAGGAAAAAAAAGTACAAAATGCTAGTATTTCTTCTCAGTCTCATCCCCCTGTCCTGAGTTGATGTAAATGCAATACAATTTGCTAGAACTACACTTTTTTCAAAGGTTTTATTTTTAGTAGATAAAATGCATATGCATGTTTTAAGATTTTAAAACATTCAAGAAATGCTCAGAGAAATTAAATACTCATTATTACATTTACAGCTATATAGGGATTTGGTTTTGTTTGTACTCATTTTAATACAATTGGACTGCAAAATCATCAAGAAGTTGGTCAAAAAAAAAAAAACAAGCTCAGCAAAACTACAGTTTTTTTCTTCAGCTTTGCTTGACTTCTGAAGAAACTACACAGACTTGTGCAATATCATCATACTCATATGTTCTCTTCAAAAATGTGTCTGTAAGTCTCAGGCCAGAGACACTCTAGAAGGGGAAAATATTTATAAAAGTTGTTATTAGAAAGAACAGTTAATATTATAAAACAGCTATGTTACAACAAAACTGTGCTAATAACTTACCTGCAATCCCTGCACTGACGACAACAATGTAAGTGCAAGATGGAGGGATGAGCTTGGGTGCAGCTTTCCAAGTTGCCTTCCTGAAACTCCACACCAGTGGATGGAATTAGTATTACACATTTCTAAAACCAGATCCATAGTCCTTTCACTGCTAGAGGAAATCGAAAAACAAGAATAAATCTGTGCTTTTATAAATAAATTTTGAATGCTTTTTTAAGCATTCAAAAAATGCAGACATGTAAAAGCTTGATTATTATTCGGGTTACTATTTATCAAGATTCATAAATTATAAGGCAGCAAGCAGTATTTATTGTGATGCACAGTAATTCAGCTGCAGAGAGCTGTTTGACACGAGCATCCTGTCATGGGTTTAGCAATACTGGATAACATAATAGTGCTTACATTTTGGATGGACTACAAGCTTTTCATGAGAAGTATCTGCAGGCCAGATACATGCTTTAGTCCCTGGCCTCAACTGCTATTTAGAATTACTTCATTTAAATGTCACTCTTGCAACCCTAAGATGAGTTGTGATTTAAGTATGAGGTGCAATCTTAAAGAGTATTGGAGACAGATCCATGGAATTCCTGTACAGATTTATGGCTATCTCCTAGTTCAGACAGTATTAACAGATCATGATAGAAATTTTTCAGTTTTAGTTGTTTCTTTGGGTTGTTTTTTTTTAATCTCTGTTTTTCAAGTAGTTTTGTGTTGCTACACATCATAGTAAAAACCAGGTTTAAGTAGTTTCAGGAGGAAGTACTGAAACATGAAACAAAACCAGCCACAACTCACCCACTCAGGAAAAAGTACAAGAATCACATGACATTGTTACCTGCAATTTGTTATTTTACATGTAATGTCAAAAGGTTCTTCCAAATTTACAGTATCTGGTATTGTCTCCAATGAAAGCCTTACATCGCCATAACCAGGAGCCTGGAAAGGAACAAGAATGTATATTCTTAGATGTTGGATAAAGAAGTTGAAGTTTTCACTGAAGTTTTAATTTCCTGGAAGAAGCTTGGAATAAGAGAAATCTGAAGAAAGAAGACTGACTGTGCTTTTGATTAGTATGGAAATCACAGCAGTTCTCCATCTTCAGCTGATGACTACCTTCTTCGTAAGTTTAACAATTCATCAGATAAGGATGATCTTATTATTACATTTTTCAATACAGTTTACATTCTTGAGGTTTGAATAGCCATATACAGTTCCTCAGACGATCAGCTTTAATCTAAGACCTCTGTTAGGCAGATAACAGATCTGCGTGGACATCATCAGTAAAACTTCCCTGCATAAACTCACCACTATTCCATATCGTAAGAAGCAAGAGAAACTGCCATTTCAGTCCTCTATGCCTCTGCCAAAATAATTAATTGTCATCAGTTAGAAAGTCACGATAGGAATACTTGTCAATTATCCATGAACCAAACACATTTCATATGCTGTAATAAACTTATAATAAACGTCTTAGTTACTACCAAGCAGGACTGATTCAAAATAGTAACCTGCAGATGAAAAAGAATGTTTAGATTTTTAATCCCCACAAATGAGAGATCATGAGGGAAAAATAGGGGAAAAATTTGTCCTGCCTGCCAATGCTTAGTTATTGTACATGTTCCAATTCTGCTGATGAAAGGATGCTGTACTGAAAGTTGTATTTACAGCGTAATTGAAAGATATTCCCAAAGAGGTCCAGAAAATCAGTGACTGACAGGCTGGGAACAGGTTTTAGTCACACAGAGTTTGTTACAGACTAATGACAGATGACATTTTAGAAAGCATATTAAATTGGACATGAGAGTAAGCAAAGGGATGTCAAACCAATGTGGACTTAGATGAGTCAAGCAACATACATCTGGAACCTTGCAAGAAAGAGAAGTAATTATTCAGCACTGGAAAAATGCAAATATATTCAGCTGTATGTGGTGACGGGGAGGAATTGACTTGGAAAAATTACACTCAGTTCCCTAAACAACAGGGCTGATTACCATTAGGCTCTTTTTTTACCAGAGATACATTAAGAAAAAAAACCAACAGACACAAACCCACAATAAAAGCAGTATTTTAGAAAATAAACTTAGCATCAACTGGCCAAATCAAAACAGGAACAGAGTAGATGAGGTCTATACCACACCATACCTGTTGAACTCAAAAATGAGATACCTCCAAGAACTGATGGTTAGAGTTAAAGGCCTTGAAGTAACACCAAGAGGAGTAACATAGGTTTTATCCAGAACTGAGGTAATTGCTCAGATTATGGAATCAATTAGACAATTTCCCGCTTGTGCTACTCAAGAATAATGTTCTTTAACTTTGGACTGGTTCTACTCTGGTCCTGTACTGAATGCCTGTGAGCAGGTGGAGCATCCTTGGCATACTGTGGACATGCACCTGCCTGGTTTATTGCCTCCCAAAGAGACTATAGTTGTGAATTCCAAGACGAAGCCACATTAAAAAAAAAAAAAAAACAAAAAACAAACCAAATAAAAAACCCAACTAAAAAACCAACCAA
Organism: Rhagologus leucostigma; assembly: GCA_013397725.1. Lineage (NCBI taxonomy): Eukaryota > Metazoa > Chordata > Aves > Passeriformes > Rhagologus > Rhagologus leucostigma. Next base: position 75,377 of record VZTD01003258.1, on the reverse strand, counting down.
AACCACAAATTATGGTATGTGGGTACTCATTTCAAAGGTGCATTTCTGATCTGAACTGTAACAATCACCGAGGGACACAGTACAGGTAGAATTCTGGGCCTGGGTGGGAAACAATAGTTACAGAGCTGGCAAATGGATTAGGAGGGAAATGATTAAGGGTGACATCCAGAAGTTAAATAATCTGATAGCACTTAAAAAATGAGAAGAAAAGAGGGAGTTGCACTGCAACTCAGAGAGGAAAAAACCCCAACTACCTGCTGCTTCTCTAAAGACAGATGTTGCTCAAATTACACAAAATAGTTAATGTTTTTCTGTTAATCACAAGGCACAAAATGATGCATGACCAAAACTGTCTTGGAGTGCTGAAGTGTGTGCTTCACATGCAATTCTCAGAGGTTCAACAAGGGATGCAGAGTGAGGCAATATTCATTTAGGGAGGAAAAAGAAATGTCTCTAAGGAGAAATTATAGGAAATGTAATTTGAAGATGAAACAGTTTATTGTTAAAAATAAGCAACAAGTTTTGAAGTAACAAGAGTAACTAAGTTTAGAAAAAGGGCAGTTTCTAATTTGATGGGGTTATGCACATACTCAACACCTCAATTAAAAATCAAGAGACATTTCAGTGACTTAGTAACTTTTTAGTGACTTTCCTGTGAATTTCCAGGATCTAAGTTTGCTTGCCTAGTTCCAAGTCAATGTGATTTCCTTACAGAACTGCTCAATGTACTAGAAAATGGAAGCAGGGGAAAGACAAGAGGCAGAGACCCAATCATAAGCTCTGTAAACTTAGACTGAGATTCAATTGTCAAAGTTTTTTTTAACTACTCCTCCATATCTCTCTCACCATCCTCAAGCGAGAAGATGCAAGTCAGGCTTAGGCATTAGAGTACATGGCTGTGGAGCTGACTTAAGCAAGACAGTAATTACAACTTAAAATTCAAGAACAATTTATGAATCAACCAGAATAGGATAGACTCAAAACTGTGGACATGCAAGGTAAATAATACTATGCATAAAAAAATGTTACTCCAAGCTAAAATGTGTGTATGAACTTGGGAGCAACTTCCATGTCAGGAGTTGGCATATTTAAAGGGGTTCTTCTGTCTGTTTGTTGCCAAATGGTATCCAAGCAGTTAATTTTACTCTCACAAATGTATTTTGCAACACTGGTTACTGAATTCTGACAATTAAAGTGCTCAATCCATTAACTTATCCACACTTCACTGAAGAAATATAGGAAATAACGCTCTAATACATACAGAAGGGTGTGAATAAAAAATGAGGCTCAGAAAGTAAGCAGCTTGCACTTTTCCAAGTCATTATTAAATTGTTCACTGAGTTTCCTTAAAAATGAATGCCAAGTTAAATGAACACTCCAGTTAAACTTACCATTCTTTGGAGCTGGCTAGTTTGCAGCCTTCCTCGTTCACCCAGATTAGTTTTCCATACAATGTCTAGTTTACCAATCACTGTTACACCCTTTATTACTCCAGCTTTCTCTGCAAATTCTTGCTTTGGTTTTAGACAGTATAAGTATTGACGTGTATCCATAGGTTGTAAATAAGTCCTGGCACCAAAAGTAGACTCACTGAAAGGAAAAAAACACTGGGTCTTAGTTTAAACAGTTATTTTGAAGAAGACTTAAGAACCCAACCTTTTTACCCCATCCCCCACCAGTCTTACTGTATGTGTACGCATAGTTTGTTAATGGTAAAACACAGTAGATTTTTTTGTTTTCACAACAGAAAACAACTCTAGAATTTATCTAGCGCCATGGAGACCATGGAGAAATAAAAAAACCTGTTCTTCTCAGCCAGACAGAAATAAGACAGAAATCCACTCTCCTACATTATAATTTATTATCTGGCATCTTACTATTTAAACAAAAATGCTGGTAAATTTTCTTCTGCTGTTTTTCTTCCCTCATAGTAAATCTCAATATCCTGAAACTAAGATTCCCGTTCAGGAGAAAAACTATTACAGTGGATGCAAACACTTGGTAAGAACAATGCTTCATTATGCTGCAGGTGAATCCTTCAACAGGCACGGAGAAGACAGAATTTTCACTTCAGCTCCTACTGCTGAAGCACTCAAACATCACCTCCAAAACCCCAAGCAACTGCAAAGCACAAACAGCCAAAGTTTACTTCACAAGCTCTTGTATCCACAGGAGTCAATTATTCTGGTATTAGGTGTGTAACTAAATGAATTTAATTTATTTCAGCAAGACAAATTTTTATATTCTAAGACCCCATAAAGGTGTACCACTGATCCACGCTGACTAGTGCCTTGCTAGATCATTATTAGAACAACTGAAAACAGTTAGTTTACTGATAGGAAGCAAGGATTAGTCAGATGGGTTCTGTAAGGCTAAGTATGTACACAGAGATCAGGTCAAAATCAGATCTGGGTTAAATTTTATATAGGAGATACTCAAAAAATAGTATGCTTTCATGTTACCATGTCCTCATTGTTACAAATTATTTGAGGATTAAGCTGGATATTTCTCTATTAGGTAGAATTATAGATTTTTAATAGTTTCTATGAAAAGAAAACTAACAAATTTTCCAGTTGAATACATAATAGGAATTTGATCTTCTTACTCAAACGAAGATGTACAATCCTCCCATTACAGACAACTGACTAACTAATAATACTTGTATCTCTTGAAATATTAATACAACGAGCTTCAAAGTCAAATGTCCTGAATCTGAACATACCTTTCCCCTGCTGTGTCAACTGTGTTCAGTTCTGCAACATTGTACATCATAGATGGCTCTAATGAAACCTTCTCCATAAACATTGGAGAGGTAGTGATATTCTGAATTTGAGCTTCCAGAAACACTTCATCTGTCTGAAAAAAATGAAAAGTTCAAGTTGATTAAAATATGACTAGCGTTATTAAAAAGAGTAGGCAGTCCTATTGTTAAAAAAAGTCACACATGTTTAGTTCATGCCTGCAAATCAAATTAATTAATGCAAGAAAGAACCTTAATCCCAGTAACAATAGGAGCAAAAGTGTTAGTCAACAGGTATCTTGCCATACAATGGATGTGGGATAATTTTGCTATGTTCTAGCTATTGTTTATTTGTAATGCATCAAATCACCACTTCCCAAGACTTTCATCTACTTAATAGCATCAAGCTTTTATCCAAATTATTAAAAAAATGGAATAAATGGTAAGGAATTGCAGTGCATAACAACATGCCATGCCACATTACTAGTGCATCAAGCTGTATAAAAAAATTAAAGTAAATGTGTGTGGTTTTCTTTAACTGAAGTAAAATAGTTCAGGTACATGCTCTGAGATTTTATTATTAAATACTAGCATTCTAGCTAAAATGCAAAATCCAGCCCCTTCTCTCACTCGGCTGCATCATGCCAAAGGTTACTAATGTTGTATGCATCCAACAATTTAACTGTGCTCTACCTTCAGAACATCTCAAGCTAATGCCTCAAGATGGTATCGAAGGACCAATTCTAATACAGAAATGAAAGCTATAGACTGTTAAACTTCAGAAGATGAAAAAACCATGGAACTAGAGATGTTTTTGACTCACTTCTTTTGTGGAATTGCAAACCAGTGAAGTCACTTTGCATCTCTAGAAATCTCAGGATAGAGTAATTATGGAAGACTCAGTCTATTAGATATGAGCCCCCAGAAAAGTGAAAACCACAATTAAAGAAGTGCCAATTAAAAAAAGAAGGATACCAAATTTGCATTTACAGAAGAGTTACTGATTCAGTCCATTGGACTAAATGATTCTTTTAAGTCCCTTCCAACTGAAATAGTCTATTCTACAGATTCAGATTGAAGCAGTTTGAGTACTTCGATATGATAAATTTTAAGAAAGTACTTTTGTGAGGAAGGTGGAACAAAACTTACAGTTTCTTTTTGATCAGTGTAAATAAATGATTATTTATACAAATGAAGTCTTGCTTGTAAATTACAAAATAAAAGTGGGACAAAATAGCCAAAATATGTTTAGTCTCAAAAAATTGTTAGAAGGAGAAATATAGAATGGTTGTGTAACTTTTTGTATTGCCTTATAAACACATTAAATACAAAGCACCATATATATATAGTAATGAAAACTGCAACCTCAATGGGTTACAGAGACACCTCAGGCTTGCAGGAACTGGAAATAACCCCAACTAAAACATGGTTCTCAGTAATTATTACTACTACCACCTAACTGTCACTTAAATTGATACCATTTATATCCCATAAATCCATTGCTCAAAGTGTCCATTTAACCAAATTTTAGTGGTTTTCAAAGCAGCAACCATAGGAAGAAGTTTAAAAAAGCTAATTTGAAAGGGAAAAGTAAAAACAAGCAGCATAATGAAAAAGCAAGTTAGTTTTGTGTTATTTCTAATTTGGTTTAATATTACATAGTTTAAAAAAAAAAACTTTTCAAAATATGCAGTTTATTTTAATACAAGGCACACCTTAAAGTGAAATCAGACTGCAGAAGTAACATAGTAACTCAATCAACTGTTACATGCAGTTAAAATCGTGAAGTGCAGTTCCAGCTAGCCAAAGGAAGGAAGAACATCCAACTGCTGCTCTCTCCTCAAACCCACTGTCTCCACCAACCAGATGTGAAAAGTTCTGTCACAGCTTACACAAGCAGTGCTGTAGTAAAACCTACATTTCCATGGGTCAAAAGCAGAAAAATTTTAGAAGGAAATAACTTCCCTTTTCAAATAATAGAACAAATAAAATTTTGGTGAGGTACTTTATAGGAGGACCCCCACACACAAGAATCTGTAACTATCAAGTTCTAGTTTCAACAATGGGTATTAAAGAAAGAGCTAACCATTTAAATGATTAGCTGCACATACAGAGACAAGAAAACATCAGTTTATGATATGCAGAACAAACATTGCTTTTCCATTATGTTTGTAAAGAATGCCAATAACAAGCACAGAGACAGTTAAGCAATTTAAAAAGCATACATATTTATAAAAAAATAAATAAAAATTACCACAGAACTGAGGTCACTCTAATGGGAAAATAAAAAAAAGAACACATTAGAGAAATTAGGGTTAAATGTTAAAGAAAAAGGAGGCTAACTTCCAAACAAAATGCATTTCTGCATTTTTTTGCACCATTTAAACAAGATAGCATTAGTAAGACAGAAACATAAATAAAAAATGGATGCAAACAAAGATGACAACTACATTTCTAATAACTTAGAGCTAGTATGGTTACATGGTTTACTAGCTTTGCTTCAGAACCAATCCAAAGTAGAGCTCAAGGCACACAAGTCACAGACAAGATATGGTAGAATAAACTGACTCAAAAAAAAAAGAGTTAGTTTTTGAGCAAGTTTAAAGTTCGTCCTAAATTTAAATCCATGCAATGGGTTGTACACGAAATGGAAAAACAGTCCTTGTCACCTTACAGACAATTCGAGGTATCTGCATATATAATGTCTCAAAAATGTGATAATGTGTCCTAGCAAAGCTAGCATGTTGCAAGGTATAACAAAATTTGGCCTAATATCATCAAGAAAAACTCTTTTTTCAATATCCATCAATCCAAAGACCCAACTTTAATTGCAAACTTTGTTGTCTGCCTCCCTGTGCATGCTTGCAGGAACAGAACCTTTTACAGAGCCTTTTTCAAGACACATTAAAGTCAATGAGGAAGTAATTCAATCCCAGGATTGCAGCAGGTTAGGGTAACAGGGCATGTGTTCTATGCATAAATTTCAGTGATCAACTCCGTACTGCAACATAAGCAATAAGCAAGAAGATTAAGGTTCAGCATCATTCCTCGTCTTAGAAGAAATTAAATTACGCATTATCATTAGAATATTAATAGAAAATAATTTTAGTAACAGGCTTTATGAATAGACAGCATCACATCCACAATATTAATGATAACAGTTTAACTGGTTAGTCAACCTTCAGAGATCTTTAGTTAACTAATAGCTGACACATACCATTTTTTTTCCCCCTGCTCTCAAGGATAATAGTCAGGATGAATTTCTTGGTGCTTTCACAGCAATGCAGTATCACACACAACATCTAACCAAAGACTTATTTCTAGGTTTTTAAAAGTTAGTTGAATTCTATGGTCACAAGACATAGCAACACTTTATATACTTTCAGAAATCAGATGTGAGTGCTACTATACCAGTTTGCTAGGCAAATGAAAATTGCTCACTTAATATCATCCAAAATATTTCTTAAAAATTTTTTTCAATCAATTGAATGGGTAAGACGGTAATGGGAGTTGCATAAATTCATGAACAGGAAGAACAAAAGGCATCAAAGAGCCTTTTAAAAACTCTAGAGAGGAAAAAAAAATACCACAAAAAACCCTGCAAAACCCAAACTCTCATATACCAGCTCAAACACCAAAGCTTCTCATAGATTTTTACCATGAAGAATTGGTGGCTAATTGAGAGTTAATTAAGACCCTTATCAAGACCAGTCAGTACAACTGTTTTGGAAAAAAAAAAAGAATAAATTTTTTCCACATAAAAAGTTAGCCCAGAATTACCTTAGAGTGGTTTTCATTTTCATTAATTATAAAGTGTTTCATCACAAAATTTACACATGAAGTATAAAGAGACAGCAACTTTTAAGATATCTGTCCCTCTTTACCTACCACATACTTTATATCTGAAACAATAATATAATCCACACACTAAATAAGAGATTTATTTTGCTTCCAGAGAAATTACCTCATTTCTTAGAATTACTTTTTGTTCTTAAATCACAGCAGAAGACATTTCCAGACATTCCCAATTATAGATAATAGCAGTTCTATAAAGGACTCAACCAGTGCTATGCGTTTATGCTCCAATCCTGCTCAGGTACCTCACACCTGGTAAATGTATGGTTTGAAGCCTGTGGCCTACAGATATGTACCAAATTCTTCCCATAAATAGCCAAAGGCTGACATGTAAGTATGTCCAAATAAATATGCAAGGCATATAAAAGGTCATTTAGTTTAGAAGCACTGTGTATAACTGTCACAAACCTAAAACTTAAATTACTGAACTGAATGGTCATAGTTAAATAGGAGAAATTTCAATTTAAGTAATTTAAATTTAAATTTTCCCCACTCTGATAAATTGTCATCTCCTTCATGAGCAATTAATCTCCCTTACAGTAAGTACTCTATCAGCCTAAATATACAAGCAGTAACTGAAAGTATTTGACTTAATGGGAAACTGGAATATATGCAAAGTTGTTAGTCAATTACATTAAGGTCCTGACATCTCTTTTGCCCCTTCATCAAAAGGCTATCTATTTTTAAACTAAACCATATATATCTACCACCATTTTCCCCTTTAGAACTCATCACCTTTCTCAGAAAGGTGTACTTACAAAGCACTTTGAATTTAATCTAAGCAACAAACCCAGCACGCCAAAACAAACCTGAATACACATAGTTCTCACCTCCGCATTGTAGAATTTGGTTTTCACATCTAGTGGTTTAAGAACCTGAATGAAATGGAAAAAAACACAGATTGACAACTGTTTTTTCAGACAACTTCAGCACACTCTTATGAAGTGCTAGGGTCTTTTACTAAAAAGTGTTGGTTTTCTTTTTGATCTTACATATAGAAGATGCATGACAGAATATATGACTGAATCAACTCGAGTATGTCCTTGCTGCTTCTTACTTGTGCACACTTGACTGCTTTCCTACTAAGCAGTTTCCTCATACTGAAAGTAAGTAATTCTCCACCTAAGCAGAGGCCTCTTACGAAACTGCCCAAATCCGGTGCTCTAAGTAGATCTGTGTCTTTAAAATAACAATATATCAATCATGGGTCCTGCAGTGGTCAGCATTTGCTTTCAACTGTGAGCAAGATCTAACATTTCTAACATATATACAAGTCCTTCAGAGCTCTGCAGCAAAAGTTACTGAGGGCTTCTGTAAACATAAATGAAACAGAGAACTATCCATGTGTTTAGCTTTCTTAGCCTTCACTTCCTTCTTGAAAATGCAGCTGTTCCAAGACATTTTAAAAAATCATAATACATAAAATAAATAAATAATAAATCATATTAATCTCATGAGATTACATCAGCAAAAAAAAGCAACTCAATGTTATAAAATATGAAGTGTTATATGATAAACTACAAACTATAAAGTATTGGTTCTTAAGTACTTGAATTTTGTGCATAAAGCCACTGCAGTTAACATATTCAAATATGGAATGTATGTAAAGTGATGTAAATGAAAGAAATAGTCTTTTATCATACTTGTAGAGAAAAAAATTTAAATTCTATTTCTGAAGACATTTTTTTCCCATTACACAGGGAAACTTTTTTTGATTGCCTATAAGTGCACTGCATCTTGAGGGATCTTTAATGTTCCAAGTTGTCAACAAATTTTTTAGCACTGAAGAATTCAAGATCAAAAAGTTGTCTTCACAGAGATTTCTGCATTTTAACAGGCATAAAGTTCAATTCTTTCAAGTATTCATAACTATCTCTCTCTCTCTCTAGCCAAAAAAAAAGAATTAAAAAATTTTAATTTAGGTCTTTGTTGGTTGAGAGAGGATTTTTCTGTCAAATATTTTTCTTCAGTGAGCTTTTAATAAATTTTCCTAAATGCTGAATTTTTTCTCTCTCTTCTGGTAAACAAAGTCTTTCCATTCATTGCAGTAAACTTCAACTGGCATTCCAGTAAAATACAAAAAATTATTGTGAGGTTCACAAACCACCCCCCAAAACCAAACAACCATCAAACCCTAAGAAGAATCATTCCTTCTCCATTTAAACATAATGCTGTTAATTACTTAGAGAAAGCTTTGGAACAGAAAGGCACTATCAATCAGTATAAAACTACATATAATGGTTTAAAAAAGAGGCTGATTAAAACCTACTAACACCAGTTCAACTTAAAAGATGCTAGAAAATGTAACTGAAAAATCTGAGAATCTGTAAAAGAGTAAACTTTTTTTGTTATAAAACAGCTGGTGACATCTCAATCACTAGCAGCCATCAATTCTCACTAAGACATAGTTCAGTTTTCTGTAACACTTCTTTTTGTTTGTTCTCAGATTTTCTACTGGTGTCTCCATGCCAAATTTAAAAACTAACAGCCAAAATTCTCAGTGCAATGCTTTTCTCATAATGAATCAGAGTATTTACAGAAGGTGTAGAAGTGTATATATACTTTCTGAGAAGCTCTCATGCTTCCTTCTTTGAATGAAGGGCTTCACATTTGACAGAAAGCTGGCTTCAACTATTTTGACAATTTAGTTGCCTGTGCTGGGTTCAGTCAAAAACCATGGCAATTACACCATGCATGCAGAACCCTGAAAAAGTGCACATATAAGTTTGCATACAAAATCTAAAGGAGACAAATCAACATTTTGTACAAAGCTCTGACAAGAATAACAGGGGACAGAGAGAATATGAGATCTGAAGCTTGCACATCCATGTGTAAGCAATCATAGAAAGCCTAGAGGGGACAGAGAAACAGAACACTGAACAGGGGAAAAGAATGGAGAAATGGAAGGGGAAGCAGTTTCACAAGGAGAGCAAGACAAAACATACAAAGATGAAAATCAGCTTCACTAAAGATGAAGAAACTCTACAGAGATGCTAGTTTCAGGGGGAGGGTAACACAAAAATTTATATGGAACCATTTTCCCTAGGAGTGTCTGGAAACACCTTTGACTAATCAATACCTGGCATTTCAAGGCCAACAAGTACTAACAGCACTCAAGTGTTCTTCGTAATGCATGGCAATTTAACCTTCTAAAGACTGAAATTCTTTTTTCTGAAGTATCTAGATAGAATACTAGAAAACAGCAAAATGCAATCACCCCATAGTATCATAGAATGGCCTGAGTAGGAAGATAACCATAAGGACCATCAAGTCCAATCCCCAGGAATATGTGCCTGAGAGCATTATCCAAATGCTTCATGAACTCTGTCAGGCTTGGTGCTGCGACCACTTCCTTGGGGAGCCTGCTCCAGTGTCTAACCATCCTCTGAGTGAAGAACCTGAAGAACCTTTTCCTAGCATCCAACCTAAACCTCCCTGACACAGCTTTAGGATGAAACTATACAATGCTCCTGTATTACCAGACACTCTGTGAGAGTATCTAAAAATGTATTCAGTAAAGCATGTCATGTAACCCTCCAGTCCATGAGGATTAGTCTACCAATATCCAAGTCTCAATATATTTCTCTAAAAAATTAAACATCCATGACACAGTAAACAGACTCTTTCTTGCCAGAACCAGTCCACAGATTAGAGTGGTTTCCTGCTTTCCTCAGTCACTCTTTATCTCAAGTCTTGAAATTTGTGTGATGAAACAAAAGGTTTAAATTCTGTCAATTACTTCTGTGGGTATTACATATAATACATTAGACTTCTTTACTTAAATTCCTTTAAAAACCAAACTACTTAATTCCACTTTAATAAGGTTACACACACTAAAAGAAAAATCAGAATTTTACAATATAATGGTTACAATATAATGGTTAGATGCTTCAAAGCCAGAATGACCAATACTTGTGTTTAAAAATAGCCACAGAGCTGTCTGCTATAAAAAGGTACTTTTTAAGAGTAGATTTTTTTCTCAATAAATTAATAAAAATTATTAGATGTAATATTTATTAGTTCTGAGATGTTTAACTGTGTGGTTATTAGAAACCACCAGTTCATGTGAAGTTTGAAGCAGTGGCTTTTAATGGTTCACTTTTAAAAGTGAACAGATTTTTGTATGTAAAAATGCTTTTGAAGCATCAAATGTTTTAAAATGGGTTTTCCAGACTCACACACTTTTAGAGTAAAATATTTCATGAAATACCTGAAATTTGAAGAACTTTCTGAAGTACATCTTCTCTCCAGTCTGTGTAGTATAACTTACTGCACAAACTAAGCTGAAAAAAAAACAATTGAAAGAAACAAAAGTTGTATTACTTCAAATCTTGTACTATATCAAAAGCAGAATAGCATGCATGTACTGCAGTTTCATTTAAGCTCATTTAATAATAGAAAAGTTTAAAATTTTACATGTGCGTTCCTATCTCCTTTACTTCATGATGGATCACATCATCAATGCAACAGTCAGGTTTAAGTTCTGCCACTGCAGCACTAGAAGCTGAAAGGTTCAAACGCTGAGAACTTGTCTGAAGATCAGCCTGAACACAGAAAAACAAAGCATTGGTTAGAACTACAGCTGTTCAACACAATCTAAGGAAAAGTAACTTATGTTATAAAGTACTAGGTCTCACTGAGCATTTTGTACCCTACATGCTTTCATACATATTTTAAGAGCTCAGCTGGTCAGAACATGGGGCTCACAACACCAAGGCCATGGATTCGATCCCCACATGGGCTACTGACTTAAGAGCTGGACTTACTGATCCTTGTGGGTCCCTTCCAGCTCAAAATATTCTATGATATTCTTGACTCAGACATCTTCTGTGACATATATGAAGATGATGAGATACTTAGAAATCTAAAGACAAGTTCTAAAACATATAAATAGTCCAGTCCTTTACCATGCAGCTTACAAAATCTCTATTTACTTTTTACATTGAGTTCCACAATGATTTCTGAAATTTCTGCTCTCAGTATTTTCTTTGTTCAGCAGTAAATGCAAAAAGCCAATTCACTAGAAAATAACTCGTACAATGTACAGATCAGTGTAAGCTTTACAGGGAACTGCTTTGAAGACCTCATTGAAAGTGAATGTAAGTCAATATAACTCCATTTTTTTAGCAGTGGAAGTTTTGCTATGCCAATTCTTCAGAGAAGTTTTAAATACAAGGGTGCATGTCCAGAGAAGGTCAATGGAGGTGGGGGTGTTTAGCCAGTAAAAGGTGGCTCAAGAGAGGGACTTTATTGCTCTCTGCAACTGCCTGAAAGGAGGCTGTAGCCAGGTATGAGTCAGTCTCTTCTCACAAGTAACAAACAGGAACAAGAGGAAATGGCCTTAAATTGCACCAGGGGAGTTTTAGATTGGACAGCAGGAACAATTTCTTCATGAAAAGGGCTGTCAAGCATTGAACAGGCTGCCTACAGAAGTGGTTGAGCCACCATCCCTGCAGGGATTTGTGGAGATGTGGAACGTAGGGACACAGTTTAGTAGTGCACTTGGCAGTGTTAACAACTGCACTTGTTGATCTTAGAGGTCTTTTCCAACTTAAGCTCCATGATTCTGTAATAAATCCGTTTTTTGATACAATCCTAGTATTTCATTTTAATCACTGAAGATTTCTACAATAATTTCTATTTTTATGTCTTACTCTTTCCAACTTCCAGGTATATTTTCTGGACTGGAAAACGTGACATGTATTTCCTAAAGTCTATGTATTAGCATTAAACAGACAATATATTGTCAGAAAATATAATCATAATATTGTATTTTTTTGTAAATCTTTTATAAGTGGATTTCTATTCACATACCTTCACCAGTATGTCCTTGACAATTTGATTGCTATCATTGTGCACACTAATATAACTGGAAAATGTCTCTCCCAGAAATATATTTCTGTATTTCAGGAAAAAAAAAAGAAAATAAAATAGTTTTAGTAACACTTATTAAAAAACCAGAACATTTCAGTGAAACTCTTTTAAGTTCACACACACACACATTTGCCAGACCAAATCCTAGAATAAAATTGGCATTTGCACACCCATACTTCTGAAGTCATCCAAGACAAACAGCTTTAAAAGAGAACAAACAAATCAGAACTTTTTCTAGCTAAAAATCTGAGAGGAGTAAGATGGCTTTCAGTACCCACAAAAATCACAGTAGTAAAGTCTGCTAGTATAACATGTGGGTTATAGGAGTACATTACCTTAAAAATTCACCCACAGCTGCAAATCTCTTTCAACTTTCAATCCTTATTAGGTTCAGTCAGGCTACAGACAAGAAATATCAGGCAGCATACATATATATATTTCTAAATCAAGCCACATATTATTTTTAAAACGACTGAACATCTTGTTGCAGAACAATGGTATTCATATAGAAACAGAAGTATGAATCCTAAACCAAATGAATCCTAAACCTTGCATATTACAGTTACAATCATTCATTCTTACCCAAAATTTTGAGGCAAAGTCAGCATTTCTCCTAACATCAAAGTTTCAGCACCCTTTACAGTAGAAGGATCATCTTTCATGAGCTGGTTAAATAGATTACCTGTAAAAATATCAAGTTGCTATTAATTAAATATTTGCTAAATCTAAAGGTTTGTCTACATTTAAGTTAGACACTTAATCACTGACTTTGATGTATGTTATTTTAGATATAATTCTTTTACAATAAACTTGTTTAAGGATGAAATACATATATATAGGCCTGCCTATAATTTATAGCTTAACTTCCAGGCACTTGTGTCCAATAATTTATTCAGTATATACATACTAAAGTGCATAATCCCAAAGGCTTTGCTCAAATTAACACTGAATTTTAAGATAAATTCTATCCATCTAAACCACATTACGTAACAGAACTAATCAACCTCATTTACTTTCTTCCCCTGCTTGCTTTGTATTTCCACACAACCCTTCTTCTTGAATCTTTCCTTTGACTCTCTTATACTTGACTTCTAGACTTCAACTATTTCTGGAAGACAACCCAGGAATTTCCAATGATGGCATACCACGCACAACACAACTCAAAACCAGTGATTCTTGCAAGATTGTTTTTCTATAGAACATTCATGTGTTGGTTCTAATTACCAGGGCCATTTCTCCAAATTAAAAAACAATATATAGTAATGGCAATCTTTCTCCACTTACACATTTCTCTCACAGAACTGCCTCTCACTGTGTATGTTAATGGCTCAGACTTTGAGGTTACACGTTAGAGTATCATCACCAATCTTTCAAAGATACAGGTCAAGAGCTATAGAGTGCACCTTGGTACTTTCCTTTAGCTATTACCACATCTAAAATACACTGCTGTTTCAGATTAGAGTCTATGGGAGGTCATGACTCCTCTAACATCTGTTAGATGGTCACAATGCTTAAGCTTGGTAATACATACGTAATAATCAGTCAGTAGAAAAGACTTACCTGGTAAATCTCTTTCTTCACAAGTCACCGGAATATTAGTGAATAAGGTAGGTTTGGTTAGCCTCATCACTGCAAAAATCAAGAAACAAACCACAGGTCAATCAAATAAGTATTTTTAATTTTTTTTTCCAATTATAATTTTGCCTTGCTCTTCGTCCACAGAAAAAACCCCAAGAAACCACAACCATCAATTAAATCTTAGCCTGAAAAAAGATCACATGGCCTTTCACAATATAAGAAAAACTCCCTGCTATTCTGAGATCCAAGAACACTGGTAATGCCATTGCTCCTGCTTGCTTTCTACCCCTGGTGAACTAACCTACTATTCTACTGCTTTCAATTTGATGTGCTAAAGGTCTTACACCTGCTACAGCATTAAGTGCTTTGTGATCTTCAGAAGTGTACCAGTTTCATCTGTCTGTGGACTTTTCCAGGTTAAGTGCCTGTCCTGTGATCCTTTTTGCTCTAGAATGGGACACAATGACTCATATGGACCCTTTCAGTCAAACACCAGCCTAAAAGAAATTGCATTTACACCTTAACCTATAACACATACACAAGGTAGAGTTACAAGACTAAAAGCCTACATTATTTATACCACTGCTTTTTCTGTAAGTCACAAACTTTAAACTCAAACCAGCAAAACCATCACAAAAATCTCACAAACATACTTAGAATGAAACTATTTTATTGACACTGACAAAATCAAAATCATTGAGATTTTGCTATTAAAAAACCTCTACTTCAAGTAAGTGGTATTCTCAAAGGCTATTTTAACTCACACTCAAAATTACATTATTTTTACTTACATGACAGATTTAAGATGCTACTTCTTAAAATAATTTCTCCCTCTCCAAATTAATCAAAGGCCCTAGACTTGTATACAGCTTACCATGAAAGATTCATATGAAACAAAATTGAGTATTTGTAATCTTAGGTGTTAATCTGAACATGTAAAAACTGTTGGGTTTTTTTTCTTTGAAACTTAACAAACAAAAAAAACAACTGAAACTAAAAAATTAACCAGAAAGATTTCTCTTGATTGCAACAAGTTAATCAACACCCTTGCACTGACACATGGATGGTGGGTTTATTTTTATTGTACTTTTGTACAGCTAATGTGTCCAGACAGCATTCACTGTTTCCACTGGTGTAAAGTATTCAATTACTTTGATAATACTTTGGGTACAGTGGGCTGTATTGGTTCACAAGAACTTACACTACCATACAGCAGACCCATGCAAATAAGCACTGACACAAACAATTCTCACTTTTCACATGAAGAAAAGATAATATATTCTCTTTGTTATGGTGAAAAGTTGAAAAACCAGGACCTTTGAAGACTTAGAACCATAAGGTATATTACACAAAACCCAAGATATACAAAATAAATAGTGAACAACATTGAACACTGAAAATGAAAAAGAAAAGATAGTGAATTACACATGCTTATGAATTAAGCATTCCTTGAACAGAACGAAATAAAAGCCTGGATTTCAGCTTGTACACTGGTGCTAACCAAGACTGTAGTAATCCTCTAGAGCAACCAAAGGTGGTATTCACTCTTTATTACAACACTATTACCAGCTGAGGTGCTCACAGCTAGCAGTGCATCTACCATTATTCACATATAAGCCAATCCAAGCAGCAGAAAGCTGGCAGCTACAGTGACAACAATCGCTCTTTCTTTTTAGTAAAATGTTTGTTTAGTTCTTTTGTCAGTACATCAAATTAATACAGTGGGACTGTATTATTGGCATTACCTAATTTTACCCAAATTTACATTAAGCCTGTATAAACTAGTAGTTGCTGACTGTTTCTAAAGAAAGAGTTAAGTCATGTTTCAGAAAATAAATAAATACATCACAGAATGAAGTCAAAACAAACTATGTTAGATATATTATCATATTTATTAGTACTACTACATTAATGATAGAAAATGTATCACCTCTTTTAAGATCCTAGACACAAAATACATTAAATAGTACTCAAATCACACTGTGTTTTACTTCATCTTAGCTTCCAAAATGCTGATGCACAAAGAAATTTTGTTACTATTAATGTTAAGCTCAGAAATACCATGTCAGTGAAAAATTTGGCTATATAAGCTTTAAAACTCATAACAACCCCCACAGCATTTTGCATCAGTTTTGCTAAGTGGTCATACTAAATGTTACAAACGCCCCAAACATCAATATAAGACATTTACAAATCTCTTAAAACTCAGTCAAAGTTTAAAAATACATGTCAATGACTCAAGTGGAGCAATTTTAATTTTAAAAAAAAATGTAATGCCTATAATAAATATAATTATTCAACACAAGGATGTCATAAAAATGTAAACCTAAGGGGAATTTACTTTGTTTTTACATGGAGGGATCTCTGTTATGCTCATGTGTACTTTGATGTGACTGGCATTAATGACAGTCTAACAATCCAGAAATACTAAACACTTGTTTTCCCCCTTTTCCAGATGCTACAGACCTTGACCTCCAGCTACAGCAAAACTATCCAGAATTAGCAGGAGTGCAAATGCACACCCTTGCAGTCATATTGAGCCCGGTTTACCTTCTCTACTGACCCTCCAAACACTCAATTGAGCAGGGACAGCATGACCTTGGAACACTTCATTCTTCCAGGACACAAAAAGTCATGCTGAACTCAGACTTTTATGACCATAAAAGGCATGCAAATTCTAAAGACAACAAATAAGAGGTTTCAGATAGAAGTCTCACTTCTTATTTTCCTCACTTTTAGCTGGAAGCTAGCATTTTATTGTTCCCAAATATAATTAGAGACAAAAGAACAGAAACATCAGGAAAAAAATAATCTTATTATCAAAGGTGCAAACCAGCAATTATTCAGTTGTTCATTATTTTTAAGCCCACAGCTTCCACTGAAGCTACCATTAATATTTCTGTGAAAATATAGCTACCATTGCTAAGACAGTGCATATATACCACATAAAGTAAGTTTGTATTTCATGGGAGGGATGTGCCTTCATTCAAAAAACTCACACACTACTTTCAGGAAATAATCAGATCTTGAAAGTCTTAATGTCAATTACAGCTATTATAGCAATTATTACAACTCACTGAAAAAAATTTTTCCTTCTCCTAATTCCAAAGAAGCAGAGAGGATGCACTTTGCTTAATTGAAAGCATAGATTTTATTACCTTACATAGCTTGCCACAATAGTCTGGAATTTTTACTTTAGTTTTTTCCTTCAGACCAGCAAGGTAGAGAAAAGCTATAAAATACAGTACTAAGCCAAACATAAACTTACTAACCTTAACAGAACTGTAAGTCTTGAGGCAAAACAAAGTTAGAATATATCATCATGGTTAGAAAACTGTAGCAAAGTAATACAAGTAGTTTTCGTATCATTAATTCATCAATTGTTCTAAAGTCTATATATTCTTAACTGCTTAAAAACTCTAGTATTTCAGACAGTAATTTTATTATTTAACTATATTTCAAGTTATAAACTAAATATAATTCCATATTTATGTACAAGCAAATTCATTTTATCTGTAAGGCTTAGCTTTTCTCTAAGAATATTTCTAACATATTCACAGTATAATATATCACAGAAAATCCATATCTGTCCCACAGATCTTTGGATAGTAGCATTGCAAGATGGCAATTCATTCTGTTTAATGAGTCTATTCAATTTTATCCATATGTCCTCCAAATTCTGGTTTTTACAAATAGACTGTTCAATTGTCCACTTTGCTCTACAAAATGCATGCAGCTTTAGTCTTTCCAAATTATTTTGCAGTTCTTGAGATAAAGGATGAATCTTTCCTTTGAGTTTAGCACTAGGGAGAGAGACACTCCAAGACCTTTTCAATTTTTGTTTTCCATTAGGTGGTGGTTCTCCTTGATAGTCCCAGTTAATTGGTCTGTGAACAACCTGTGCTTGGATTAAAGTCGGACCATGTTTCATGCTAGGGTGAAACTCAAGGAGATTTTTTGTGCAGTCATAATCAGGAGATCCTGTAACATATTCTGAAGGTGTAGAAAGTTGTTTCAATTCTTCCACTTCCTCACAAGAAATAACAGGTGCCTGCTTTTTTGGTTTGAGGGGAAGTCTGTGTAAATCACTTTGAAACCAGGGTGCAAATCTTGGTAATTGGCGAATGGGAAACTCCTTCACTGCTGCTTCTGCAAATTTCTCCAGTTTTATTAGGTCTCTCTGATGTGGTCGATAGTGCAAGACCACTTCCATGCTTGAACAGTAGGAATCCAGTGAGTCTTAGGAAAACAGTCTCTTGATTAGGAATCTCATATCTAGACTGAAATATCTTATTAACAAGAATTTCCTTGCCCCATGATGCAAAGATCAGTGGAAAACAGGACCTAAAGCAGAAGTATTATAAAACAATAAGATACTGCCATATTAAGACAAACATTGCTAGGATATTTTTCAAGAAAGAAACAGGTAGTAAAATTATGTGAGATATATATCAGAACATTCTATTTTATCTAGGCTGAACATTAGTGGCTGTATCCCATCATTACCAGTGTAACTTCAGTACACTGAACATTATCCACATGCACACTGTTTACTCAAAACAGACCTTTTCCAACAGAACTCTTTTACTGTCACTACCTCATATCTGCCATCCATCACTATTCTTGTTATATTGTTGTGATGCATATTAAAAGGCCCACAATTACTACTGCCTATTTTCTCAAATTTAGCAGACAATTATTTTTAAAGAGTTTTCCTCTTATGTATCAGCATTTTAAGCCAGGGCACATAAAGGAACTAGAAAACACATGTGTTACAGAAACCCTTCCCGAAATAGTACTGACTGATACAGTAGTTTTTAAAGTAAAAAGTTAAAAGGGAAGTGCTCTAGGCAAATTAAAGCTGCTTGCTTCCATTTTGCATTAGAACTACACATCTAGTTTTAGCCCCAAAGCTTCCAAGCACAACATGCAACTATGCTTTAATCCTTAAGGAACTGATAATTTCTTAACTTATTAGACTTTTGGAATAACTAAACAACTTATTAAGTCCTCAAAGGCTTTATACTTTAATACAAAGATTATATTAAATGCAGGTGCATGGTGAAGGGAGAACTACAAACACTGTTACGAAACATAAGTAAAACATGCACAGTGCTGCTCTCCTGTTTCCTACCCTTCTCCCCCTTTCCCTCTCCCCTGCAAGAAATTTGCAATCATTTAAGGTTCCCTGATGGAGAGCAATAACATACAATGATACTAAAATAATAAAATCTAGAATTGTCACTGTCAAGATTTTGTTTAATACAGTCACAATGCAAATAAATCCTCACACCTTCCCCACTTCTGCAAAATCTATGGCCTGGACACTGCACCAAATTCAATACAAACCCAAGGACTGCACTGGTTTCTTATAAAAGCAAAATGATCCACCATAAAGCTTTTTGCTTTGAAGTAATTACTATCAAATTGTACTTGTCAGCTGATGATGTTTCATGTTCTCAGGTTCTTGCCTTTATTGTGTGTGTGTATATGTATTTGAAAAGAGCTTTTTGAGCTTTGAATTATGGTTAACAGATTTTACTATCACATGCAGACACCATTAAAAACTTTGTCCGGGAGACTTTTAAAACGAGAAGATGGTCTCTGAAATTACTCATATCTGTACTACTTTATCCATCTGGGCAGCCTCACTGATCTAGAATGCTTGCAGAGCTGAGATTCTAACCAGCTCCCTATTTCACGAACATAACTAGCAGCATTTATGATTCAGAAATGATCAAATTCTTCACAGGACTCTCTTGATTTCTACATTAATTTTGGAGGCATGCAATTGTATGCACAATTGCACACAATTGTATTTTCACTATTCGTGATCCCTGAATCAAGGAGGTAAGCCTCGTAGTTGCACATTTAGCATGAGGTGAAAAGGGCAAAAGCCATCCAAAGAGAAATCACGGGATCAGCTGGGTTGGAAAAGACGTCTGAAATCACGGAATCCAAACTAAGATCGAACACCACCTTGTCAAATAGACCATGGCATCAAGTGCCACGTCCAGTGTTTCCTCAAACACTTTCGGGGACGGTGACTCCACCACCTCCCTGGGCAGCCCATGCCAATGTCTAATCACTCTTCCTGTGAAGGAATCCCTCCTAATGCACAACCTAAATCTCCCCTGATGCAGTTTAAGACTGTGTCCTCTGGTCCTAAAAAACAAACAAACAAAAGAGGCAGCAGGGAAACTGCAAAGGAAATTTTAGCTAAACATCTTCTTCTAACTGAAGCCTTGTGCAAAGCACTGACACAGCCGGGCAGCCACGCGGAGCCCCTCACGCCAGGTGCACACCCTGTGGTGTGCGGGGCATCGCAGAACAACCCCCAGGGCTCCCTTATGCCTAGGGGCACCTCCCGCCGCGGGCCCCGAGCGCCGGGCCGCTCCCTGCTTCACGTCCTAAACCGGGGGGACGAACAACCTCGGCTGAGGATCAGACACACTGTTTCACCATCGGATCAGGGCCGGGCGGACGGCAACCGGCGGGGCCGAGCTGTCAGTACCTTTCAGAGCCAGCAAATGCTCCTGCTTGGGCTGGTTGACGTCCATGGCCTTCACCCCGCGGGATGGCCGACGCAGCGGGAGGAGACGCGCAGACCGCGGCGGTAGCGAGCACGGCCGTCCCAGACTGCAGCGCGGCGGGCGGACTACAGCCCCCAGGGCTCCGCAGGGGGCCGGGGCGCAGCACCGCCTCCTCCGCCTTCAGGGGCCGCGGCGGAGCACGATGGGAGTCGTAGTTCTGCATTTCTGTAGTCTTGCGGAGCGGCGCCTGCGCCCGCGCCCGCCGGGGTGGTGCCTGAGGCGGCGGCGGCGGCGGCGGCGGCGGCTCACCGTTCCTTCCTGCGGGGCCACTCTGCTCCGCCCTCCCCGAGATGGCGGCCCTGGCTGTAAACAAGGCCGGGGCCGGGCCGGAGGGCGGCCGCGGGCCTGCCGGCGGCGGTCGGGGGCCGG
>VZTD01003258.1:33943-54355 GCA_013397725.1 Rhagologus leucostigma | reverse complement strand
GGGCGCTGCGGTGAAGGTGAGGCGGTAGCTCGGCCCAGCTCCGCTGGCGGGGCGGGCGGTGCCGGCCGAGGACGGGGGGCCGGAGGCCTGTGGTACAGGAGGTGTCCTCTGGGGTCCCGGCTTATGGATTGGTTTTGGGTGTTTTCCTTTCTAAATGACCATTACTTTTGCTTTTCGGTAACAGCTTGAGCTGTTCCGGCCTGCAGCTGTTTGCTCCCGCTAGCTTGGTGCTGCGTTTGTAGCTTGCTAAGTGGTTCACTTGGTATGGCTGACCTCTTTATGAGCATCAGCTGCGAGGGGAAACTCTGCTGTAGCCAACACCCTGCACTGGCAGGGTTTTACTCTCCTCTTCCTTTTCCTGCGAGGGTGTTTCTGCTGGTTATGCCTCTTGACAGTAGGCTTGTCTTATGGCAGTGTGTTAAATGAAGTGGGCAGGAACTAGTGGTGATCAGGGAGGATGCTGAAGAGTTAAAATGTTCTGTTTGTGTCTAATTATTTATTTACTTTTTAAAAATCGATAATATGATCGTTAGTTGTGTGCATAAAGCAAAATTACTGACTCAGCTTATGTGCTGTGATTGCATGAACTTACGTAAAATAAACTGTCGTATGGCTTACTGCATGAAGTTTTGCTTTTTAATTAGCTCAAGACCAAATATGGTGGTTTTTAACTTACAGGTTCTTGAGTGTGGAGTCTGTGAAGATGTATTTTCTTTGCAAGGGGACAAAGTTCCTCGGCTGCTTTTGTGTGGCCATACTGTCTGCCATGACTGTCTTACCCGGCTTCCCCTTCACGGCAGAGCAGTTCGTTGTCCTTTTGATCGACAAGTTACTGAGCTAGGTAAGAAAATACAGATTTGACATTCTTGAAACCTCTCAGTCAAGGATATCTAGAAGATAATACTAGACATAGATTCTTAGTGCTCCACTTAGTGATAATATTTCCAAGTAATGAATGTGCAGTGTTTCTTTTCATTTATAGAAGCTCATACTACTGTTAAAACCTAGTAAAGTAGTTATCTTAGGAAAAGAAAGGAAATATTTTGCCTCTGTGTTCTTGAACCTGTTCTTGCATGCTTTATACCTTGAAGTCTTTTTGTACGCCTATATTTATAAATGGACTACTCTGTTTAATGTTTTTCTAAGAGTTCCTGAATGAGTATTAGTTTCCTATTGTCCTAAACACTAAACCCATGCAATTAAATAGCTTTTTTGACAGACAGATTTGTCTGAATTCATGTTGAAATGACCTAGAGGGAAGTATCAGTGAGAACAAACCTGGTTTTTACAATTTTAGTTACTTCTGTAGGTGCAATAATTGGTAGCAGCAGGCTATTAACAGAAATTCTCCTACTGTAAGAGTGTCTGCACCTGGTATTTGAAAGGATAAGATGCAGCTTTTTTCTTACAGTGGAAGGTTATTTTAAGCAAAAGATGACACATGCTTATAATTTCTTCAAATTAAGAATTATCTAGTCAACATGGGGTTACAGAGAAGACAAGTTATCAGAGGAACCTGTAACAAAAAGAACTTGTTAATAGAACTGGCTCCAGCAGTTTTGAATAGCACTGGAGGAAAAAAAAAACCTGCTGAAAGGCGAATCTTAGGAAAGGATATCTCTAATCTGGTAAACCATGAAAGAAATGTTTAAGTATCAAAGTCACTTAACTTTGCAGTACCAGAATCTGTTAAATTGTAGACCAAACTGCGAGGAATATTAAGGCACTCTGGAGGATGTTTTTGTGGAGATAGGAATCAGGAAAAGAAATATTAGTCTCATATGAAAGAGGGGTTTGTTTTCTGGGTAGAGGGAGGTGGTGAAGTATGAGCATCATGAATGATTGCCAATCTAGTAGAGTGGTTAAAAGAGTAATGGTTTGTTTGACTTCTTATCTATGACTGTACAGCTGCCCAAGATTTCTGAAACTATGCTTTTAGAGAATGTTAGAGCACAACACTCAGTGCTGTTGTTATGAAACATTTTTATCCAAGACCACTGCTTGTTTTATTGTGATGAGACACTTGTTGCTTCTTAGTTTTTATTGTGCAGTTTTTCCCAGGCATCTGAAAGCATCCTATCGTATTTTTGGTGTGTTTCATGTTTGACGAAAATAAAGCTTTACAAAAACATTTACGGATTTCTTTTTTTTATTTTTCTGAGGAGCTTTTGATGAAATGCAGTGAAATGTTATTAAACCTGCAGCCCCCTGCAGTTAGGAAGAGGGATAAAAAGCTTCAGGGTCCTTTTATATTGAGGATAATAGACTTGCGTCTTGCTGGCTCACACTAGAAAGAAGAAGAATGCAATTTGATCAACAGTTGCTCGCAAAAGTAATAGGTAGAAAATCTTAGCAAATCAGCTTGAACATAAAAATGTGAATAAAAATTTATTCACTTCTGTGAATAAAAATGTTCTGCCTGGTGATCTGAGGCAGGAGGAGGTCATAGCCACTTTTAGTCTTTCTGTATCCAACAGCCTTGAGAAATATTACTGCTTCTAGGATATAAAAACAGGATGTTTTGTGGAGTGCAGCTCATCATGGCCCCTCTTTGAGACATCTGTACATTTGTGACCTTGCTCTGATCACCTAGTAGTTGCTGCTATTGGTTAAATTTGCTGCACTTTTAGTTCTGTTTTGTTCTAGAGCTTAGAAGCTGGGAGGGAGAACTAGGGGCCCAGGGGAGCTTTTCATACTTCCCTCCATTTGAAGATATGAGAAAGCAAGCTCCATATTCACCCTAGTGCCATTCTACCATTTAATTAATTTGGTGAAATAATGGTCTGTAGTTTCAGAGAGCTGTTTAGTATCCAAATCTTGATTATAGGACCACTGCCAAGAGAAAATTCTATTGAAATAAAAGCTGTAAAATTAGAACATAAAGCTACCTGTGCTGAACACAGTTTCTTATTCAGTAACTAAGGATTTTATGGAGACTTTTAATTGGTCATTTAACCTATGATTGCTTTTTTTCCTTTGCTCTTATTACTAAAGCACTTTATACTATATTCATCCAAGTTTTCCTGAGTAATCTTGGGAACTTTTGATGTGTGTATGGATAGATGTAGCTGTATTTTTTTGAAACTGAACTCTTGGTTTAAATTTACAAGGCTGTCTCTTCTTTCTATATATAACTGTGTGAAGGCAGGGTTAGAAGTACTTTGTGGATCAGGATTTTTGGAAATATGTGTTCTGCAACTGAAAATTGAAATGTCGTTTACATGCTTAGCAAAATTTCTAATAGTTCATAAAATCTTGTGACAAGAGAAAACGTGTTGTAGTGAATAGATAGGACTAAAGCCTGCACAAATCGTTCTGCGTTGCAGAATAAACAAAACATTGATTTTTGTTGGGTTTTTTAAGAATTCTTTAATGAATTTGTGTGTGATTAATCTTCTAATGGAGAATTTTAAATGAGTATGTACATGCTGAAGGTATGTGAAGTGTTGTCTTCAATTGGATTAACGTTTTTTAACCAAAAAGGTGCAATGGAAAAGTTTGTTTGATTTTCCATTTTTTGAAATCATATGTTCTGGAGATTGTTGATTCAGACAGTTTATATGGGGGAAAATCCAATAAATGTGTCTGTAGAAAGAGAGGCTCCTCTTAAAGCTTTTCCTAAAAGTATGTTGATTTGGGAGAAAAGGAAAATAATTTCTTGCAAACTGCTTTCTCTCTTCCTGTGTTGGATTACTGGAGGGGATTTTGTTGGTTTTTGTTTGCTTGTTTGTTTCTGTTGGGTTCTGGGGGGTTTTTTTAATTAGTATGTGGGCCAGGGAATTTTTGGGAAAGATCTGCTTATGTTACAACTTTGGAGTTTCTCTCTTACTGCAGAGCTGAAATTATTTTCTGTGATTAAAACTTGTTCACAGAGGTTTGCAGGTGATGGCATCCTTCATGGAATCCATCTGATTGGTGTTGCTTACATTTACACATGCCTTTGCTAGTGTTTGAGTGCCAACATGAAACTTAAAAATACTGTGCAAGAAAATGCAGTTAACCATTTTCTCAAATCTGTTTACACATTTAGACGAAAGTTGTTCCTTTATCCCTTTCATTGTTTATGATACTTCTGCAGTCAAGTTTCGTGTTCTTGAAATTGACATTTATATTGTTTGCTAGTGTCAGTCTTAATATCTTCACCCTGTCACTATCTCACTCCTGGCTGACACATTTCCTGTTATTCATGTCTTACTCTTCTTTTGACATGACAATCAGAATGGGTAATGGTTTTTGTAATGGGCACAAACATCCTTTGTAGGCACAAGGATGAAATCTTAGACTCTTTTACATTTGTGATCGAAGCAGAATTTAAGGTAAAGTCCAAGAGATTAAATGGATGTATTTACACAACTCATCTTTTAGTGATTTTAAATATAAAATAAATGCTTGGCCACATGTGTTGAAAATGTGCAGGTCAAGTACGTAAAAATTTTATAGGTAGATTTAGAGTGAAATGGAGCAAAGTCCCTTTTTTGCAAATATGTAAACTTCATGGTAGATACCAGTGAAATGAGACATGACTTTTTTATGAGAATGCATTCTTATGACAAGGTAGCCCACCTAGCTGATCAGGGGAAGCCAGTTGACGTCATCTTTCTGGATTTCAATAAAGCTTTCAATATCGTCTCTCACAGTGTCCTGCTGGACAAAATGTCCAGCCCACAGCTGGATAAACACATCATGTGATGGGTGAGCAGCTGGCTCACGGGTCAGGCACAAAGAGTTACAGTGAATGGGGTGACATCAGGCTGGAGACCTGTCACTGGGGGCGTTCCACAGGGCTCCATCCTTGGCCCTGTGCTCTTCAACATCTGCATAAATGACTTGGGTGCCCAAGTGGGAGGGATACGAAGTTCGCAGATGATACAAAACTGGGAGGAGCTGTTCACTCCCTGGAGGGCAGAGAAGCCCTGCAGAGAGACCTTGACAAATTAGAGGGCTGGGCAGTCACCAACCCTGGGAAATTCAACAGGGCAAAGATTCTGCACCTGGATTGGGGCAGCCCTGGATGTATGGACAGACTGGGGAATGAGAGGCTGGAGAGCAGTGCCATGGAAAGCGACCGGGGGGTCCTGGTGGATGGCAAGTTGAATGTGAGCCAGCAGTGCCCTGGCAGGCAGGAGGGCCAAGTGTGTCCTGGGGGGCTTCAGGCACAGCATTGCCAGCCGGGCAAGGGAGGGGATTGTCCCCTCTGCTCTGCACAGGAGCAGCCTCACCTCGAGTGCCGGGGGCACTTTTGGGTGCCACAGTGTAAGAAGGACAGTACTAGAGAGTGTCCAGTGGGGGGCATGAAGATGGTGAAGGGCCTTGAGGGGAAGCCATGTGAGGAGCCGCTGAGATCACTTGGTCTGTTCAGCCTGGAGGAGACTGAGGGGAGACCTCACTGCAGTTACAACTTCCTTGTGAGGGGAAAAGGAGGGGCAAACACTGGTGTCTTATCTCTGCTGAGCAGTGACAGGACTGAGGGAATGGCCTGAAGTTATGCCAGGGGAGGTTTAGAATGGGTATCAGGAAAAGTTTCTTCGCCCGATGGTTGGGCAGTGGAGGAGGCTCCCTAGGGAAGTGATCACAGCACCAAGTCTGCCAGAGTTCAAGAAGTGTTTGGAGGATGCTCTGGGACACACAGTGTGGTTATTGGGAACGGCCTGTGCAGGGCTAGGAGTTGGACTCAGTGATCCTTGTGGGTCACTTCCAACTCAAGATTATTCCATGATTCTATGTTTTATAGGATACATGCTGGTTATAAATGCTGGTTTAGTAGATCAAAAGTTAGCATGTAAGCTTCACTTGTTTTTTATCTGTGACCAAGATGGACATGTTATACAATTGCTAGTGCTTGTATTAGCAAGTGTCATGATACATAATAGAAGGAATGTAAGAGCAGTGTAACTTTGTTTCTCATGACAGTGTAGAGTTATGAACCAGAAAAAAGAAATTCAGAATAGCTACAGACTTATCTTTTCTGATCTTGTTGCTTACAATTCAGTGAATTAGTTCTGTTTTTACTTTCTCTTCACTGCTAGACATGGAACAGAGCTAATGATTAAAATCAGATACAAGGTTGTAGACTGAGAAGAGTACTTCTTAGTGTCTAGTTGGTTTTTTTTTAAGAAATATTAAAACCTGTGAAAGACAAGACTTTTGTAAGAAACTCTGCAGTGATTGAATAGCTTCTTCCTCTCTCAGCCTTACCCAGTGTTTGCTTAAAGGCTGAGACAATGTTTACTTAAAGACTGGGAACTATAATCTGCTCTTTAAGTAGGTTTACCCTTTTGGTGTGTATACATCCATTTTTACGGGGCTATTAATGGCTATCTGGATTAGTGGCTAATCTGAAAATAGGAGGTCCATGTTAGTATCAGCAGTCATTATATTGGTGTGTTGTTAATGTGAGTATTTTGTATGCTGTAGAAGCTGAAGGTTGTGCACAGTCAGATTGCTGTGGGAAAGTGCTAAACACCCTAGACGGGAACCATGTAGCCACTTTTCAGTGCTTTGTTTTCTGAGAGTTAGTCTGTCTAGAAACATACTTAGCAAATCTAGACTTTGTTTACCGTTTTAATGTAAATTATATTCTAAAAGTGGATATAGTGCTCTGTATTTTTTCAGCTGGTGATAAGAGATGACTCTTCTTTGCTCTTGTGTTATGAAAAAAACAGTGATCTTGCTAGGAGTGCTCAAGCTAAAAAGTTACTAAGCTCTGAAGTCAGAATATATCAAGGCAGATGACTTTGCTGGTGCTTAGTGTAATTGTGGAGGGACAGAACATACCTTCTGTAAATGCCTTCAAGATCTGTGGTAAATAAAAGTTAGAATATTTTGTTTGTTTGCAACCTATTTTGTGAAATGCACTGATCTTAGATTGAGTGTTGGCAATGCCATGCTTCTCTGTAGCAGACAAGGCTTCCAACATGGAACTGATAACTGCAGAGATCGCTGACTTTAAAAGCCCTGACTCCTTGCTTTATACCTAACTTCAGAGCTGCTAACCAGTGCTTTCATAGGCTCATTTCTGGAAGCAGCAAATGCATGGTCTTTAGTGGTAAGCACGTTTTTTTAAACAGGTTATCAGTGTTATTTTATACCCGTTGAAGGTGTTGGACAATAAAATAGTTTAAAAATGCTCCCATTTATAGCTAGAGGAAAACAGTAGCATCCATTTATTGCCTTTAGTCTTTGAGGCACATAACTTCTCAGTGGCCAAATTCGAAATAGAGTATTATGGTCTATATTTTAAACTGTGAGGAAGATGGACTATGGAAGAAAGTTTCATGAAGTTAAACTGGAAGCTACATAAAGCAGTGAGCTATCCAGTGTGGTTACTAACTGGATGCTTCTCGTAACTATGTAGTTGTTGTCTGTCTGGTCATTTAGAACTGCACATTCACTCTAACGATAAATCAAAATCGATGGAGTGTTTGATAAATCTCCATGTTGAAGAAAGAAGACTTAATGTCTGTAAAGAATCAGTGAGACGACGCTGAATTCCAGAAGGGTGAAGGGTTAATACTCATGCCAGACTGCCACAGGCCAGCATAATTTAGGAGTTAGGAAACAACATGGGACAACTGGACAATTCAAATAGTCTGGACTGTCTGGGAAAACATGTGAGAATACTGTTTTCATGAGTTCGTGTAGATAGCTGGTGTGTAGTGTGCACAAACTGAAACACGGAAGTGTGTAGTACCTTGGGTTTTCTTTCTGAATATTGTTTTAACTCTTACTTAGGTTTTGCTGGAATGAGATCTGCAATAGGTGTTGCACCTTGTGATTCAGGGAATAAGGTTTGTCAGTAGGGAATTCTTCATGGCTTCCATTAGTACAGTAGAAATGTTCACTGTACCTCTGAAAATAATAATTATAATGGTACACAGTGTTTGTGTGTTCCTTGTATTCTTTAGTTGTTAGCTATTGCAGATTATTTTACAAGTATAATTTCCCTAAATTTTTAATAATCTTGGCATCTTTTAAGTAGGGAAAAAGTGCATAAATATTAAATAGCTCAAGGATCGAAGAAAGGAAGAGGATGGAGTGAGGTTGCAGAAAAAATGTTAATTGTATCTCACTTGGTTAGTATTAATATAGTTGATGTGCTGTTAATCTTTGTCAGAATCTCAACTGTAGTTTGTGGAATTTCTCAAAATTATATGTTGAGATTTATCTTCCTCTACTCCCCTTTGTTTAACTCTTTGT
Source organism: Rhagologus leucostigma (assembly GCA_013397725.1). Taxonomy (NCBI): domain Eukaryota; kingdom Metazoa; phylum Chordata; class Aves; order Passeriformes; genus Rhagologus; species Rhagologus leucostigma. Next base: position 46,159 of record VZTD01003258.1, on the reverse strand, counting down.
CAAAAATAGGAGATTCTGGTGTCTGGGGATTGAAAAAGAACTTTGCTTTGTTGGAACTCTTGGAACGGTTGCAGAATGGACATGCTGGGCAGTATGGGACAGCTGAAGAAGGCATTGGTCTGTCTGGAGAGGTACTGAGTTTTAAACAAAAGACAAAAAAAATTTGTTGCATTTGCTATAGGGTATCTCTAAAAAGGGAAAAAATTGAAAATCAATTCTTTGCCAAATGTAATTTCACCAATAATACTGTTCTTTTCTTCTAATATCTAGTATTGAGGCTTCAATTAATTGCTTCAAAATTAAATGCTAATTTGTACTTGACGAAAGCAGAAAATAAACAGGTATTAATAAGTATGCATACTATTTCCCTCCCTTTTTTTATGCCTTTAGGATTTTTAGAAAAGGATACTCATTTTGATATTTAATTATAGTGGTATACACAGTTTTCTAAAACTCCTTATGAATTCGTCCTAAAGACTTCAGCTCTTCTTGTCAGTAGCTGCCTATTATAGTAATTTTATTACATCTTGTAGTACTTCATTACCAAAACTACCTGCTTTTATCATTTCAGTATTAACAGCTGGTATGCAAAACATCTTGCAGTACCATTCTAGATGTAGATAACTTTCCTAAGTGTTTATTGGACCATTGGTATTTTGTTTTTCTGTAACCAATTCTCTGTTCCGTAATGAGTGCTTTGGAGGAAATTCCTGGAGCCGGATTTATTTTGTCCTCCAAAACTTGACAACTTGCACTGAAGCTTGGATTTAGAAAATTACTGAACACTTCAAACTTTTGTTTTTTGAAAGTTTATTGAAAACTTAAAATCAAGTTTCACAGTAGTCCAAATATTTATTAGTGTATAACTTTTAAAGAAAGCTTATGTTTTTGACAAGTCTTCTGATTTTTCTTCCGTTATTGGGATTAAGTGTTAACTACTTCAGTTTTGCCTGTTTTTTGTTGTTAGAGTATCATTCGTTGCGATGAAGATGAAGCCCATGTTGCCTCCGTGTATTGCACTGTTTGTGCCACTCACCTGTGTGCAGACTGTTCCCAGCTTACTCATTCTACTAAGACTCTAGCAAAGCACAGGCGTGTACCTCTTGCTGATAAGCCTCATGAGAAGACGATGTGCTCCCAACACCAAGTGCATGCCATTGAGTTTGTTTGTTTAGAAGAGGGCTGTCAGGCGAGTCCTCTCATGTGTTGTGTCTGCAAAGAGTATGGGAAGCATCAAGGTCATAAGGTACTGCTAGTAATTAATTTCTAGTCATGCCATGGGGTGGCTTGCATAATTATTTATCCAATTAAAGTACAAAAGGTTGTCAAGAAAGGCGGGTAGACTCTTGATGTGTCTTCATCCCATTCTTTCATTTTCTCTTCATGTCAGATAGTTGCCATGGTAAAATAAAGAAAAAAATTATTAAGAACTCAGTGAGTTACTAATGTGTGTATATATATGAAGGACAGTCCCTTTATCTGCTGCTTTTCTGAACTTCTCATAATATTGAGCCATCAGTTTTAAAAGCTGTTTGCATAATGCAGGCACTATGTACACATCACATCACTGATGCAATCTAACCATACTTCTTTTTTTATAATAAACTATGATAAACAGGCAAGGTTTTGTTTACTTGTGTAATTGCTAGATGTCAGAGTTAGTTTCAGCATAATCTGTAAGTGCTGATTGTATTTTTAAATTGCAAGATGGTTTTAAGTTCTTATTTGGCTATCCTGTATGTATATGTGTAAATATATGCCTGTATACTTGCACATGTATGTTAAATATGTAGTAAAATAGAAAAGATTATTAAGGAAGATAGTTATGATTGATATTTAATACATTGCTTTTAATTAATAGCACTCCGTCTTGGAACCAGAAGCGAACCAGATTCGTGCATCCATTTTAGACATGGCTCACTGTATAAGAACTTTCACAGAAGAAATCTCAGATTATTCCAGAAAACTAGTTGGAATTGTTCAGCATATAGAAGGAGGAGAACAAATAGTTGAAGATGGAGTTGGAATGGCCCATACTGAACATGTATGCTTTTTTAAAAAATTTTTTCCCCTACATGCGCAGATTATTTGCTTTTTTGTAATAACTAGGATAAGGCATTTTTTTGAAAATTATGCGTAGGTTTTATAGGACAAGACTTTAAATTCTTTTAGCCAGCAAGTCAGTATTAACGCTTAGGTCAGCAGATAGGTGGGAACTTGTGTGTTACAATGTTTTTAGGCTACGTGAAAATAGGGAGGCAGTGCGAAAATTGTATAACTCCTAGTGTACAGATTGTGTATGTTCTCAGGTGGTATAGTACTACTGAGGCTTTTTTCCCTGGTCATTTTTAGTAAGGTGTCTGTGCACGCAAATGAGCTACTTGATTATAGGAGTAATGTCTTGGACCATCTTGGTATTATACAGAAAGTCTTATCAGCCCTAGCTGGGACTTGAACTGTGATGTAGCCAAGCAGATGTGAAAATAAATTAGAATCTGGAATAAAACTTAAAATGTGATTCTGGAATCAACTGGTGTCCTTAATCTCTTGGATCTCTTTGCTGCAACACTGTAGGTACCAGGAACTGCAGAGAATGCTCGTTCATGTGTCCGAGCCTATTTTTCTGATCTTCATGAAACCCTTTGTCGTCAGGAGGAAATGGCTCTTAGTGTTGTTGATGCTCATGTGAGAGAGAAGTTGATTTGGCTAAGGCAGCAGCAAGAAGACATGACCATTCTCCTGTCACAGGTCTCAACAGCTTGCCTTCACTGTGAAAAGACTTTACAACAGGTAGGTTGGCAAGTGAGCTGCAGCATACAGCAAAGTACATGGAACTACAAATTAAGTTTAGACTACAAAAAAAGAGGTTAGATGGTACTCTGCATTATTTTCTTATAAGATTAAAACAATCATGATATAAACATGAGATTTAAGTATTCATTACAAGGGACTGTTAGACAAAGATAATCAGTACAAAAGTGTAGAGTCCTCCAGTTGCTGGAAACCCTATGGCACGACTTTTCTGAAGTAATTTCTGGTATTTGTGAGGTTAGTGGGAAGGCAAGACAAGACTGAAGCGAAAAAACCCTATAGAATTTATTGGAAGGATTTTAGTTGAAATTACAACTATAGATGTTTGAAGGTGGTAGTCATACCTGGCTGGTAGGAGAAAATGTTTTGGGATTAAATCTTTCAGTAGCACTTGTAACATGGGTCATTCAACATTTTAAGTGTATGAAGAAAGTGGCTGTGTGAGAATATCTGACTGATCCCCTATTCATTCAGTTTAATGATAGGAAAAAGTAAATAGTATATGTAGCAAATAGTAAACCGAGTGTGAGAAGCTACTTCATGAATGTGTTATTTGTACTTTTTTTTTTTTCCAGATTTGTTTAGAGTTTATGTTTTGTTGCTTAGTCAGATTTAGCTATACAAATGTTCTGATCATGAATGGGTGGATACTAGTATTTTCTTCTTAAGTGTGTTGCTGTATACTGCAAAGTACTTGCTCTGTTCCATCTGTTGGAATGATATAAGAAAAATATAAATATTCTTTATGTTACATTGTTACTGTTCTTCATAGTTTATATTACTTTGTAATTTGTATGGCTCATAAAGAAGGTTTGTTGGTTTGTTGGTTTTTATCTTTAACCTGCAGAACTATTTAGTTTCCATTAGTGTTAAGGAAAAATATTAAGATATTCGTATTTGTATTGCAATTTTAAATAAATCTATTTTGTAAGGGTTAGTTTCTTGAGGTCGAGTATTTCTATTTAAAATGCCTTCTTTCTAGCAATCATATCTATATTTTATTTGGGGTTTTTTAAGTAAATTACTAAAGGAAAGGCATGCTTTTGTTTTCTTTGTCTGTTTAGGATGACTGCAGAGTAGTGTTGGCCAAACAGGAAATTACAAGATTGCTAGAGACATTACAGAAACAGCAGCAGCAGTTTACAGAAATTGCAGATCATGTACAGCTGGATGCTAGCATACCTGTCACTTTTACAAAGGTATTCTTAATCTCATGGAAGTACCGCTATCCACTTTACGATGTCCCAAATCTAATTTAAAATAAAGCAGGAATAATATATGTACAGTATGATGCTGTATTTGTTGCAACAAGTTGAAGCAATTCAGTATCAGTTAGAGCCACAGTGTCTTATCATATGATGAGTGCGGTGTGGTATTTGAGCAGCAAACCACTGTGCTCTCTGTGCTGTTATAATTAGGGTGAGAAATGTTCATTTGACATTGACCACATCAGTAACTTTGAACATGAGCTGTTTTCTTTTTAGTAGGTTGGATAGCATTTGTGAGTTCTAGAAACACTTTTCTTTGGAAACATCTGATTGTTTCCTGACAATTGCTCACCTATTTTAATTGTAATACTACTATTATAACTTTCAGTTTATAATGTTAAAAAAATGTTTCTTTCAGTTCATTAAACAGTAGTTTGGTTTATAATTGCTTTGTATTCACTTATAGCTTAGCTTAGACATGCTTCATCTTCTAATTAGGTTTGGGTTTTATTGCTTCAATATAATTTCAGTACCACTTTCTTTGAAAGGGATGAAATTATTCAAAGTTTGATAATGGTACTTCTATTTGGTGTGTATATATATGGTATTTATTATTTATGATAATTTCCTCATAAAGTAAGTAAATAAGTTTGAAACTCAAGGAACAAGAAGTACTTCGATGTATGGGATTTTTGGTTCTGAATGGGTGAAAGAGAAAGGATCTATTGCTGCTGAGACAAAAATGAGGATTTAACTGTAACTGTTGAAGCATTTACTGTAAGGAAATGAATGCTACCATGGGAATTCTATGTCAGTTCTTGTTGATTTAATTAAATTTCTTCAAAATAATTTATTTTGTAACTTCAGTATATTTGAATTTCCATGTTAATGCAACATTGTCACTTCTGCCTGTCTCTTTCCTATTCAGCAGAGACCAGAGCTAGTAGGGCAAGGGAAACCTCTTTTGCAAACCCTCATTATTCCATGAATGAAGCAGTAATCACAGAGAATTCTAATTAATTGCTACAAAGAATTCCTCACATGGTTTCAGCCAAGAATGATGAAAGAATCTGAAACTTTTTGAAATACAGACATACTATAATGAAACTGGCTGACTTTCTGAAAGACATGTAGAAGACTCAGGTAGAAGTTACAGGTTCACTACAGAAATTATTGGACATTTTTGTTTCTGTTATTGCTTGAAGTGATTGGTGATTGTGCCTTGTACTTTTGGAGACCAACCATTTAATCATTTTAGGAATGGTGTTAAAATATGTGTTTTAAACATAAGGGTTTTCTAGATTGAATTTCCTAGATTTGCTGTTGTTTTATGTGTGCTGTTTCTTCCAGGACAACAGGGTACACATTGGACCAAAAATGGAAATTCGGGTTGTTACTTTAGGATTAGATGGAGCTGGCAAAACAACTATTTTGTTTAAGTTAAAGCAAGATGAATTCATGCAGCCAATTCCAACAATAGGTCAGTAGCTACAATTTAAACGTAATGACTTTTCCGAATGTTTGATTTATCTACTGATTTTGGTTAGTTTTATGTTCATACAGAGCAGGACTGTAACACTTAAATATTTTTATTCCAGGTTTTAACGTTGAAACAGTAGAATACAAGAATTTAAAGTTTACTATTTGGGATGTAGGAGGAAAACATAAATTGAGGCCTTTGTGGAAACATTATTATCTCAATACACAAGGTAATACTGATACAACTCCTAAACTACATTTTGTCTTCCAGCTTGTGTTTCAGAGCCAGAAAGATTATTAATAGAAATAATTTATGGCAGTAGAAAGTTTTTCATCTAATGCAAAGTACAGCTGCTAGATTCATGAGCTAATAAATTTTAATCCAGTTGGTCATAGTGTCTGCTGCATGATAAAGGTGCACTCTCCATAAATCCATCAGACAGTTCATGGAGCCAAACAAAATTAGAACCTCTGTTAAATTGGTTCTAGCTGACAACAGACAAGGTACAGCATTCCAAAGTCTGCATAGTGAGAAGCAGTACTTGCCAGGTATGAAATATAAATAGCACTTGAAAATACTCAGCTTTTATGAGCCTTTGGGTAACAACTTAAAAAATTCTACGAAGTTCTGTAGCTTCTGACTTGCTATTGCAGTGTAATATCTGATTATAGACTAGATTACTGATTCTGAAAACATTGATATATATATAGTACCAATTTTAAAATTCATGTTGTGCTTTTGTAACTCCTCCATAGGTTTTGTCCAGTTCAGAAAGAAGTTCCTCTTGATTGATTCATTCACAATTATCTGAAGTACTTAGGAATTACAAACACCAGCTCATGTGCTCTGCTTTGTGCATTATTTCAGCCTTAAATGCAAACTTTAACATTTTAAATTACTCATCTTCTCAAACTTCTAAAAATCGTGTTTTAGGTTTCTGTTATCCCCTTAAAACATACTTTGTAAAGTAGTGTGGAATCATTCCTGCCTTGAGGAATTGTATTTTGGAAAGAAAGCTAAGCAGTTACCCTGGTACATAACTGCAGTAGGTTTTATTTAGTTTTGGTGTTGGGGTTTTTTCATTGCAAACCCCTTGATTTTAAATTCTGTCCTCTAGCTCTGCCCCCTTGAGTCTTCAGTCTTTCTGGCATCTCAGTTACTCTCTCTAGTGGATAGTAAAATCTAATGCTGCTATGTTGGGTCCATGGCCATCTTCTCTGGATTGTGTAGTCTGTAGTTGAAGCAAACTGTGCTGATTTGGCTGAACCTGTGAATATTACAGCCCATTAAGGGAAACTGAAACAGTCATATGGGAGTTAATGGAGTATAAATGGATCAAGAAATGGTTTAAACTGAGATACTTAATCCACACGTAGTAAATCTGGTTTTAGACCTAAGTAGTTAAAATATCATGGCTTTTATATTAGACTAGGAAAAAAAATAGAGTTTTTTTTCCTGTTTTAGAATGAATTCTAGGTTTCTGTTTAAAATATAAAAGTATGTAAGGAGTTTCTCAGTCATCCTGGATTTAAAATTGAAGTTGCATACCGCTGAGAAACTTCATATAAGAAGCTTCTAGAAAAAAGGAATTGTGTAAGTTGAAAGCTAATTTTTCAGAGTTTATATTTGAATGTGTGTAAAACATTTCTCTTCTTCTTTCATAGCGGTGGTGTTTGTTGTTGATAGCAGTCACAGAGACAGGGTCAGTGAAGCATACAGTGAACTTGCAAAATTATTAACAGAGAAGGAATTGCGGGATGCCTTGCTATTGATCTTTGCTAATAAACAGGTACTTGTGATTTGGTTTTATTCTGTTTTCCTCAGCTTGTCTATCAAATCCCAACCTTCTGAACCCTCTGTTGTGAGTAGAGAGGGCTAATGTGGAAAGCATAAAATGTAGATGTTTTCCTTATGTGTAATGCTGGTCAAATAAGTGTTGGTGCTAGGAGGGCTTAGACTGAACAACCAGGAGTTTTTTATGGTAACGAGTAGTAAATGCTTAGCTGTTTGATTTCTCTTTTGTGTTTGAAGAGCTTTTGTGTGATCTGTAGCTTCAGTCTAAACCGATAAAATGGCTTCAAACATAATACAGAAGAATAATTGAGTCTTTGTATCTGATTCTCTTGCAGGATGTAGCAGGTGCTCTCTCAGTGGAAGAAATCACAGAGCTGTTGAGTCTCCACAAACTCTGCTGTGGCCGTAACTGGTATATTCAAGGTTGTGATGCCCGAAGTGGTACAGGACTTTATGAAGGATTGGACTGGCTTTCAAGACAGCTAGTGGCTGCTGGTGTCCTGGATGTGGCTTAACTTTACGTCAGCTGCAATTTAATGTAGTTTATGGTTTTGTTTTGTTTGCACGATTTAGGGTGTTGTCAGCAGGTCTGCTCTCTAAAGAGAGGACTTTATTTAAGTTGGTGGTTACAGAAAAATATAAACCTTTGTCCTAGATTGGATAATTGGTTCAGTATACTTGTGTCATTATAGTGTTTTTGAAACTTGATACATTTACATGTAGTGGGAATGGAAGAGGGTTACAAGGATGCCTTGAAATTCCTTTTGGTGATATTGTTACAATTTAAAATTTTTCCCTGATAAAATATGCATTGGATTTCATATAATAATTATAATGAGGTTACAGTACTTAATTGGTGTTATAAAAACTCTGAGTAGTTTAGAAATACTTTCCCATTAAACTATTTCAAAATCCATCTCAAGTTTCTTAGAATAGTCAGCTCTATTAGTTAGAAATAAATGGTGCTACTCTTTAATATCTAAAGAATCCATAAATCTAAAGGTGGCATTGAAACTTACATGCAACTACACCATGTAAAGAAAATGCTTCCCTTATTATTTATTAACCTCCTTGTTTGTTACAGGAAGGCAGCATAACTGCACAAAAAAACGGAGAAAAATGTTGCAGAGTGAAGGGGCTGTGTCATTGTTTAGCAACTTGTTTTATATTTTGGGGGCAGAGGTTAGTTGGGTTTTTCACACTGAATTATTTATGGACATACTATAGTGATACTGAGGTGAAAGTGTTTTGTGCATACTTGGGGACAAAATCTGTTTTTAGAGATTAAGTTTACTCCTCAAGAAGTCAAATTAAATTAAAAAAAAAAACTTCTTAAAGAAGTAGTGTGGTGTAATGTCAGTCTAGCTATGTGCTTTTATGTAGAAGTCATGTTTCCAGATTAAGGTAGTGGCCTTAAAATATTCAATAACACAATGTAAAACAAGTGTGCACTAATTATAAGTCTTAGTTTAGAAGGGTAGATGGTAAAATGTGATACAAACCTTCCATAATTAGATTTTCAATTTTTACTTTATCTTCTACATGGAACTGTTAACAATGCCTCTATTTTCGAAGATTACTCATTCACAAACCCATGAAATATGTGTGTAGTGCTGTTTAAATTTAGAGAAGGTTGCAATGACTTAGTGATCTCTTTTTCTACTGGATATGCAACTCTGCAAACAATTTTATGTGTCTGGTATGCACACCAGAATCTTCTGCCCTTCTATTTAAGTCCATGGCCACTGCCAATTGAAGAAGCCATGCCATGGACCCTCTTCATCTTGGCAGAGAACCTACAACGAGCGTGAGCAGTAGATCAAAACTCTGTATTACCACTCTTCTTACTGGAGTAGAGATGAATCAGAAGAACTAGATAGTGCAAGTGAACAGTGTTGTTTCACAGATGCGGAGATATTTTTGCCACACTGAAAAGTGTTTGCCTGTGAGAGCTCTGAACCTCACATAGCAAACAAAGTGTATCCCCTCATCTGTGGCTTCGCTTTCATTGTATTATTAGGAATTTTACGTTGTTTTCCTACTACATAGCTTAGGTAAAGCCAAGAATGTATAAACAAATAATTTAGTACATTTGCACTTTTCTTCTACAGGAAGCAGTTAATGTAACTACTTCCTCATAATGACATTTGTAGCATTCATGTAACTTAAATTTCAGGTAAATTATGTTAAATGCAGCTTCAGATTCAGCAAGTCTGAAGACTTGAATAATACCTGAAGGAACACTAAGCTTTAAAGTAGTTCATTGTTTGTGAAGTGGTCTTCAGTGCCTACACATGTATATAGGTACTGAGACAGGGTATTTACTCTTTCTTTAGACAACCTGATAAATTTGGAAATCATTTATAACAGAATGAAAGGTGGGGGTTTTTGCACATATCAAACTTAAAATTGTTCATCCTTCCCAGCCTGTAACTTCTTGCACAATACAAAGTTGGTGGCTGTGACTTGAGCATCTGCTTAGCCTGTTCTGCAGAGCAACCCCTGACCTATTAGGGCTGGCTGTCCCTTCACAGCTCTTTTTGAAATATGAACAAGTTCTGCTAAGTACGGTAGATACCTTTTCCTGTAATATTTTTAACAGATGACATGCATTCTTTAGAAAAATCCTCATTCAGTTTTATTTTAGCTGGCTTAGGCTTCAGTTACATATGCTGCTCAGTATAGTTCTACTTCAAAATGTTCAAGGTGACTAGTTTGTATTTTATATAACATTAAATTTGAGGGCAGAGGAACAATTCTCACTTATGCATATTTTTGAGTACAAGTGATTGCTTGTGACACGTGGAATGCTAACATGAAAGTGTTTTTAAGTTGAATTTATTTAAGATGACTTGAAGTAAATGTGAAAGTTGAATTCGTCTGTGAACTCTTCAGTGTAAAGAGTACACTAAGAGGTTTATTCATATTATACATTAATACAACATATAAACTGCTTCAGTTATAAATTTAAGCTAATTTCTTCAGTTTTACTGAACTTTAGTTTTTAGTGTACTGACTTATGCAATGTGTAATTGGAATATTTCCTCAACTAGAACTCACTAAAGCATTGCTAACTGTTTGGAAAGACTGAATAACTTTTCAAAGGATTTTGACGTAATTTTGAAATTGAGTAAATGCAACATCCAGTGACTGTGTTGTGGCTTTCTATAAAGAACCTCGTCTCAAAAATAGTATGTCTAGGCTAACTGAAAAGTCATGTTTTCTCACTGTTTCTGTATTCTACCTTCAAAATTATTGTGGACTATGAGGGTCTGGTTCTGAGAGCGTTGAGTAGATGTGGATGTTACATAAAGATTCCTTTAAAGAAAGGGCTCTTTTAGTAGAAACAATTTGAGAGCTGCTGCAGTTTGCATTGCCCCGAAAATAATTTCTTTTCAATAAAAGTATGTAAAACCTTGAGAAGTAATTTTAATTATCTTGTCTTTTTGTTTTTGTTTTTTTTAAGGTCACCTCAGAATAGAGGTGTGCTACATTTAACTTCCTGTAGAATTCTTACTGATCCTTTCTCTCACTAAAGATAAACTTCCTTGTGCTAGCAGCAACTTTTGAGGGAATGAATTTGATTATCATACATCATATCTCAATTCATAAATGAAGTTACCAGAATTGTAAACTCCTATGTCTTTTATGAGTGCAGTGGTGTTATGTGAACATAAACAGCCATGATCAATGTTACTGTTTATAGAGTAGATTTAACTATCCAGCATAGTAACAGGACCCTTTCAAGCCAGATTCACAACAGCTTGAGGAGTTGTTGGAGCTTTCAGTGAGAACCTGCTGTTCATGAACAGAGAGAGAGGAATGAGTGATGTGATGTTTGGAGGCTGTCTTGGGCAAAGTGATCACAAAAGGAGGTTTTGCTTCTTGGAGAAGTAAGGACAGGGGTCAGCAGCTCTGCCACCTTGGACTTTCAGAGGGCAGAGTAGGGCCTAGTTGAGAGAGTCCTTAAGGGCAATAGAGTCCAGGAAGGCAGAAGGAAGTCTCAGAGGTGCCGGAGCAGTGTCTCCTCAGCTGGTGAAAAATAAGGGCAAGGAGGTCAGCCTGGCTCAACAGAGAGCTTTGGTTGGAATGTGTGGAGAGAGATTTTATAATCTCTGGAAGAAGACGCAGGCAACTCAGCAGGACTACACAGATGCTATGAGGTTATGCAGGGAGAAAATCAGAAGAGCCAAAGCCCAACTAGAACTTGGTCTTACTACTGGTGAAAAAGACAACAAAAAATGGTTTTGTAAATACATCAGCAGCAAAGTGAGGGCCAGTGAGAATCTATTGCATGCAGGGGCAAACAGTGACAAAGGTTAAAGAAAAGGCTGAATACTGAATGCCTTCATTTTAAGACACCAAGAAGACACTTGAAATAATTTACCAGCAGTCCTGGCTGATGGGGGAGGTGACTACAAGTTGGCAACTGTAACACCTGTCTACAAGGGTCAAAAGATGGATCTAGGAAACTACAGGTCAGCCTAACCTTGGTGCCAGGGAAGGTCATGGAGCAGTTCATCCTGAGTGCCATCATGTGCAAAACAATCAGGGTTTTGGGGCCCAGCCAGCATGGTTTTGTGAAATGAAGGTCCTGCTTGACCAACCCGATCTCTTTCTATGGCAGTGTGCCACACTCAGTGGATGAGAAAAGCCTGTGGGTGTTGTCTGCTTGGACTTTACTAAAGCCCTTGACACCGTCTCCCACAGCATTGCCCCTGAGAAACCGGCTGCTTGTGCCTTGGCTGGGTACACAGTTCATGAGTTAAAAACTCTCTGGATGGATGGGCCCTGAGAGTGGTGGTGAATGGAGTTACATCCAGCTGGTGGCCAGTCACAGGTGGTGTTTTCCAGGGCTCAGTATTGCAATCAGCACTGTTTAATACCTTTACTGATGATCAGGTACGCCCTCCATTAAGTTCG
>VZTD01003258.1:0-33835 GCA_013397725.1 Rhagologus leucostigma | reverse complement strand
GCTGGTGACATGAGCCAGGGTGTGCCCAGATGGCCAAGAAGGCCAATGGCACCCTGGCCTGGATCAGCAATCGTGTGGTGAGCAAGACCAGTGCAGGGATTGTTCCCCTGTACTGGGCATTGGTGAGGCCACACTTTGAGTGCTGTGTCCAGTTCTGGGCCTCTCAATTCAAGAAAGACATTGAGGTGCTGGAGCAAGTCCAGAGAAGGGCAATGGAGCTGGGAAACGGTCTGGACCACAAATCCTGAGAGGAGCAGCTGAGGAGAAAAGGAGGCTCAGGGGAGACCTTATCACTTTCTAAAACTGCCTGAAAGCAGGCTGTAGCCAGGTGGGGGTTGGTCTCTTCTCCCAGCTAACTAATGACAGGACTATAGGACATGGCCTCAGATTACCACTGGACATTAGGAAAAATTTCTTCACTGAAATGGGGTCAGGTATTGGAACAGAGTGCCCAGAGAAGTGGTGGAGTCACCATCCCTGGAAGTGTTCAAAAAGCATACGGACGTGGTACCTGGGGACATGGTTTAATGGTGAAGATGGTGGTGGTGCTGGGTTAATGGCTGGACTTACCAACCTCACATTTTTCAGCCTTAATGATGCTATGATTCTGTTCTGTAACTCTGTCAGGAACAGCTGACACAAAGTTAGTTCAGATGATTATCACAGTTTAAAATAAATTAAGTATTTCAGTAGAAGCAGTAATGTTTGTAGGACTTTGACTAAAAATGAAGCCAGAAAAAAAGACTCACCAGGCTAAAATAAAGAGAAAGCAAACACTGAAAGAAAAAAATGACTGGAAATACCAAACAAATTCCAGAGGACTTTATACACTGGCACTTTAAGAGTTAATCATTGCTCTTGGACAGAGAAAACATCTACACAACTATTTTTAAAGAACAGAGGTAGATTATATTGTTTGCTTTTCATAGCAAACAGTATCCTAACTTAATCTAATTTTTGATATATATACAAAGGATTGAGAAGTTTATTCAACTTAGTATTTCTGACCTTTTCCTTTGTCAAAGATTTCACTACTGTGAAACGGATTAATTAAATATGAAAGATGCAAATAAATGTGAAAAAGTTACAAACACTATCATGGGACATGGTGGGGGTTTTTATCTTTAATTTTGCATAGAAGAGATGCAAGAAAGACAGTACACTTTCTAAGAAACATGCAGATGTTTTTACTTTAAAATACAAAGTTACCAGAAATATAGAATTAGGGCACTTTAGGTACATTAAAAATAATAGAACTGGTGATCACTCTGTCCTGGTACTTATTATATCTAGGAACTATCAAAAATGTCTGTTCTTCCTAGGTCCCTTTCTGGGTCCCACATGCTCAGGTTTTTTCTGCTGAAGCTGGAACCTTCAACGCCTGCCTTACTTCACTGTTATATTAATGATGCTGATATCCTCATAGGGTTTGTCAGTTTTGGGATTGACTTTGACATTTGAGATTCTCTGAACAACTTCCATTCCTTTAGTCACCCGTCCAAACACACTGTGCTTGTTGTCGAGCCATGGCTGTTTGAGAGCACAGAAGGAGAAAAAAGCATATTAAAATAGATGTATTTTAGCATGCAGCATGGTACCAAAATAGGTTAGGTACCAAAAAAGAGAGTAAGTGTGCATGGATACATTTTGTGTCTCCAGAGTATGGAATGTAACACCACGTAAATATTAGCATGCAAGTAAGTATCAGAATGCAGCTAACACATATCCATATGCATTTGAACTTACCTTTTCAACTGCTTTCTTAAAATACTACAGAGGTCACATTCAGTAGCATTGCACAGTTTACTTTAAAGTGTATTCTCAGTTCACAGAAATGTCATTTTCAGTCTATTTCATGGTATTCCCACAGAGGAATTTTAAGTGCCAGTACAGAATACTACCTAATTCAATATTCATATAGTATGCCCAATTTGAATATAGGCCCTGATACAACTTAATAAACCTCAGAACTACGGTAGATGGGTGTTTTTTTAAAAAAAGGACACATGACTTTGAAGTGCTATAAGAATGCAGTTTTTGTAAGTGTTACCTTTAAGGATTTGGTTTTTAGCTCTTAGATTCACATACCAAAATTTCCATTGTTGGCTCTGAACTTATACACAGATCAAATGAAATTTTCAAACCTGAACACTGGCTTCTTTGTATAGCTACAATTAGACAATACTAAGGAGACATCCTGGCACCATATCCAAACCCCAAACAATCTAAGCAATATCTAGGTTTCCATCGAGTTTAAACCACTATTATTAATAGAAGATACTCTAGTAATACATAACTAACTGCAAACATGCCTAGGAATTTTATACCACTCTCACTCCTTTTAAAGGCAAAAGGCCTCTTGATCACAAGTGATAAAAAAGTATTTCTGTCTCTTAAGAGACAGTTTCAGTGAAGCCTACACAGTACACGTTTTGTGCATCTTTATTTGCAAAATAAGTACTAGTGTGTTCCTTTTTCCATGAGAAAAAAACTTGATTTTTTACTCTCTAGGTAGCCTCTCAGACCTTAAATGGAGCTTTTAATATTACTCACGGTTGGCACTACTGTTATAAAAAACTGGGATCCATTGGTATTTGGTCCTGCATTAGCCATGCTGAGTGTGTATGGTCTGTCATGTCGTAAAGTTGAATGAAACTCATCTTCAAATTCTCCTCCCCAAATACTTTCACCTCCCATTCCTGTACCAGTTGGGTCACCAGTCTGAATCATGAAACCCTGCATAGAAATTACATGTTATCACATTATTGCACAGAATAAATAACCAGAAGTGTTATATGCTAGCTGCCATTTTTTTCAAACTTACTGCAAACCTTTCAACAAAATGTTTTAAAATGTGTGTAAGACAGAAAGCACTTAAGGCTTTTTTAAGTGTCTATCAAGTACTTGTGAAAAAGCAAGGTTACTCACTACTCCTGCTAGTGAAGCACAGAAACCTGACTACCTTTTGCAAATTCTTAGGCTCTATCACTTGATTCTGGTGTGACAGAAATAAGAAGCCTTACAAGAAAGGCCTTCTGACATGAAGCAAAGTTTTAATTCAAGCAGAATAGCTGAACTGATCTTTCAATTTTCAGTTTTCTGCCACTTAATCAATTGCAGAACAACTACTACACCTTTAGTAAGTACTAAAGCTGCTTGGAACATCAGAATTGTTCAGACTTTACAGGGAACTCTAAAGCCACTCCAACAATTCTGTGTGCAAAAGGGAAATGGAAGTGTTAACAGAGGACTGACCACCAAAGTACATTACCTAAATTAACACAGAATTAACATGTTGCAAGTTACCTTGATGATACGGTGAATTATGTGTCCATTGTAGTAACCATTCCTGCTGTGCACACAGAAGTTTTCCACTGTTTTGGGGCACCTAAAATTATGTAACAGAAAACACAGGCTACGATATTTGTCTGGTGAAAAGGCCATAAAGATTTCAGCTGGGACTAAGACCCTGTTGTGCTATGCAGTGTTTCAGCACTCTGTAGGAAGGGATTTCACCAAATAAGGAAAAAACATATCTCCACCTCCTCAAACCCAGAGCTGAAAGCAAAAAACTTGAGAAGTAAAAAGCTGCATGATTACACAGAGAGGCAGCAGCAGTGTTGACTGTACAGGGATGTTTTAGCTGTTGCTGAGCAGGGCTTACGCACTGTTGAGGCCTTTGCTGTTCTTCATCCCACCCTATCAGTGAGAAGGCTGGGGCTGTAGAAGGAGTTGAGAGGGGACCTAGCTGGGACAGCTGAACCCAGCTGACCACAGGGATGCTCCATTCCACGTACGCCATCATGTTCAGCACATAAAAGCCAAGGGAAAAAGCAGGGGACATGCACAGTAATGGTGATTTGACTTCCCAAGTACCCACTACAAGTGATGGAGCCCTGTTTTCTTGGAGATAGTAGAACATCTGCCTGTCTGTGTTCCTTGTTTTGCTTTGCTTGAGTGCATGGCTTTTGCTTTCCCTATTAAACTGTCTGTACCTCAACGCACAAGTGTTCTCACTCTTACTCTTCCAGTGCTCTCCCATTCCACCAACAGCAATGTGAGCGAGTGGTTCTGGGGGGCTTAGTTGCTGGCTGGGGTTAAACCATGAGAGCCAGAAACCAAATCTGTCTCCTAAAGGCCCAGTTCAAGGCACCACTGACTACAGGTTCCCCAGCTTTCTACCTGCAGTACTCATTTTGTAGATAAACTATATTTGCTCCATAAGTAGAAAGTTGTTTGCTCTTTTGCCTCTACACTTAACTTTTAAGATGTACATGCAAAGGTGTCAAGTGTTTCATGCAAGAAGTAAAAATGTAAAAATAAAATGTTTTATTACTATACAACTTGCAGTCAGTAAGGTCAGTTATCCTTCTCTGAAACTACTCACCAATATTGTTTGGTGAAGAGATGGAATCTTATTGTTGATGAATAAAAAGGGCCAATCACTTCACCTTTGTGATTTGATTTTTTTACTTCTGAGAGTTACTACCAAAGTGAAATTTTTTTACATTGGCTCTTCTGCTATAATAAAAACAATTAGTAGCCAGAGAAGATCTACACTGACAGGTTTACACAGTCACACATTTTCCCAATAAGGAGAAAATGGCCTAGTTGAGTCCACAGCTGTAGAGTTACTCTAACTGTGAAAAGGAACATAAGCTTGGGTTTTAGTGACACTCTAAGCTATCTTGTGAAAAAGAGCACCAGTGGCATAACTAATGGAATAGACAAGATTATAGTCCCAGTTCTTGCTGAGCAGTACATACTCATTCACTTTATTTCACAATAAAATGACCAAAGAATTCAAGGGCATACAGAGCCATATCCTATATGCTCTTCTTTTAAGTTTCAATCACATTAAAGAGATTTTAAGTTAAAACTCAGCTGGGAGAAAATACTACAACAAGAAAGGACAAACCTAACAATAACCAACCCCGGTAATACTGTATTTAATTTAAAATTGCATACAAAACATTGCAGTGAAGCACCTTGCAATACTGTGCATGCAGATATGACACACTAGCATGACAATTAAAAAAAAAAAAGAAATAATGTAGCTTGGCCTGTCACTCACTGGCAAGAGCTGTACCATTACTGCAACTTATATGTTATAATTATGAATTCCAGAAACTAGAGCGTGATGCCAGGAGTCAGTGGTGAAGGCTGCAGTAAAAGTCTGGTAGCCCTACACGGTAGAATTGAGATTGCCTTACCTGTGCTTAGGACCAAACATGAAATTTGTTTTTGGAGAAGCATGGAGTACATCTGCATGATTTAGGTTTCTCTAAATATATATAGCATATTTCTCTAATTATGTATAGCAATATATTATATAAATTTGCTGTTAAAATGACAATTTAAATGACAGAATATTTGCAATTTTTGCATCACAAAGGAGAGTCGATTACACACTGATTTTAGCAATTGTCATGCATAAAACTTTTCAAGTCTATGACTGGTTTTGGATATACACAACACTAGTATCATATGCTGGTATAAATGTTACATTGCTTTTAAAGGAGCTGCAATAACAAAGTGTAGTACACTGGCCACGTTTGGAAGTTGCAACTACTATTCTTCTGGCTTGCACAGACCTGCAGCCAATCTACTGCACCTGCCAACATCATCATTCTTTTTCATGATTGATGCAAAAAGCATTGCCTTACAATACAGAGCACACAAAGAAGATTATCATGACCTGTCCAAGAACAAAAGTTAAGCAAGGTATAGCCTCCCTGAACCAATAACTAAATAAACCCAATACAATTTCAAAAACTCCTGTGCCCCAGACTGTTATTTAGTCCTGTGTGTTTGTCAAGAGTCACATTCCTACCTTGGTGTATTAAGAAACTGTCAGGAAATAAAGACAGTACAAAAAGGGGAAGAAAATAATTATTTCTAGCACGAGATAAGTCTTGGATACTGCAACCACAAGGGACAGAAGAAAGCAACAAAACCAAAACAACAGAAAAAAAAAAGCAAATACATACTCAACAGGAAAAAGCTTGATATGAATATCTCCCATGCTTGTGTGGATGATGGCACTGTCTGACACTCTTTTGGGACCTTCTGCCTGAGTGGCTGCCATGACCTCTTCTTTAGAAGGTTTCTCATTAAATACATCTCTATCAGAATCTGCACTCTTCGTGTCTTCCGGTTCACGTTTAGTAAACTGAAGCAGAAAAGAACAGAAGGTTAACTGCTTTTTTCTTTTTTCTTCTTAAAATACACACCCGACACATCAATGTCATTATTCAACCTGCTGAACACTCCATTCAATTTGAAATGTACAAAGACAATTCATAGACAGTCTATCCTTGTATTTCCATGTTGTGTTACCAGCATTTCCAGAGTCACAAATTCCCATAAAACTACATGCAAATCCAAGTAATTTTTTATTATCCGTTATCTTTAAACTTTTCCCTTTACAACAGGAGTTCAGCATCTTTTCTTTAAAAAGAGGTGGAGAATACCAGGTTATTCTGCTATACTCAGACAAAATTGGCAGGTTTTATGCCAAAAGGTTTAGTTGTGCTACCTAGTTAAAATAAAACCTCTTATTCCAATACTGCATTAATATAAAACTACAGAAACCCAGCAAATTTAAGGCATAACAGACAGGCCAATCTCTAACCTCTATGGCTATGACCTCTCAAATCAGCTGCTAACCACTCTGAAATTGCTTGTCTGTTTGGTTCCATCTTGCGTAAAAAACAAACAGTGAACAGGAAGATGACTCCCGTCTTTCTTAGTTGCCTATAATGTCCTTAAGTGTTTTCAAGTCCTGATGCTGGTCTGAAATTTTTTTCTACTGTATTTTTTATGCATACAGTAAATTACTGTTTCTTTATAAGATCTGGTTAGTTCTTTTAAATGTTCTTCCTTAATTCTTTTTTTCAACTAGAACAAAAGGATATAAGCTTCTTAGGGGAATAAAAATTTACGAAAAAATTACAGATGTTTCTTGCTAATGTATAGATAGTTCAAGATAAAAATTCTAGAATATACTTGCAATATTAAGGGACTCTTTGTAAAAGCTGCGTTTGCAACCACTCAAGACAAAAAGCACTAGAAAGGTGCAAGGAGAAAAACAAAAAATTATGTAGGGAAAACATCAATACAAGAAAGGAGATATTTAAATAAAAACGACACACACCATGTAAAACCTATTTTTTTTAAAAGCTGTGCAGATTACTGTTGGATCTGCCTGAATATTCTGGAGAACAGGATTTTCAGATGCCTTCATCTCTATAGTGATCGCAGCACGATGTTTCTTTGCTACTCCTTGGAACAAAGCCAGTTGCATCATTCTGATATTCTCTTGTTTTCCCAAGATACGAATACACCTGAAGTACAAGATGTAAAGAGGTAAAACTGTCAGCTGCTCAGTCAGAGAATGTCTCCTTTCCGACTGTTAGACTCAATGCAAAATTCCAAAATCCTCTCAAAATCATTACTTACTAATCATTTTTATGATGTTTCTCTATTTGCTACCTTAATTTACCAGTCAGCCTCCTTATGTAATAAAATCCCAACTAAATGATCCACTTTTATTTAACATTATCCCATCCAGTTAGCCAGAGACTAATTGATTAATTACATTTTTAATACATCCATGCTTGCCATGTTTTCTCCTCATTTGACTAAGCTTTAATCTGCAATGACTCTTTACAAAGAATTGGGAGTACCTTCTCTACATTCTAATGTAAGGCTCTCAAATAACAACACAAAAAGGTTAGACACCTCCACAGTCATATCAAGTTTTAAATATGCTCTAAATTTGACTGAATAAAGACTTTAAAACAGAAATTTATCTCAATATATACTGGAACTTACCTGTTAGTCTCTACATTTATGACCTTAATGCCCAACATTGTTCCGTAGAGAACGAAGTGTCCAGTTTCATCAAAAATTATATTAATTAATCTTACTGCATCCACTTTCTCCAGCTCACGCTCAACTGCCATACGTCGGCCAAACTCCATGTCAGGCAGTTGTTGTCTCATCTGCTGAAGTTCAGTAAACATCTACAAAAAAAACCCCAGCACTACTATATTAACGTATTTTAAACTTTTTATCCAGTAAAACACTGATTCACATGATTATAAAATACCGAATTCAAGTGAGATTACTCCACTCAAACTTAACTGAAGGATTTGAATAAATACAAGTAATACTCTCTTTATTTTAATGACACAATAGGTGTGTTGTAAGATTAGGCTTAGGCACATGAAAGAGTGCAGTTGTCTAACAAATTCCTCAGAAGATGACAAATTTAATTCATTATTATGATGTTACTTGAAATGGGCATTTCCCGTAATTGCTTTCTAGTAATCCAGCAGCATGAAAATAGAGATGAAAATCAACAACCCTCTTTCACTATGCAGGTAACATAAATCAGTAAGTATTGATTTTGGTGCAAAGCAATCTAAGAGACAAGCAAGAGAACACAGAAGGCCTTTTTTCCAAGAAAAATATAGGAAGGAAGCTTGCCTTTAGAAATAAATGATAGCTTACACGAATGTGCGGGCAAACAAATTCAAATAAGTAGAGAAAACATTTCAAAGAAAGAAACAAGACAAAACTCACACTCAGAGATTCGTCAAAGACTCTCATGAGCTTTCCCGTCAGAAAACGAAAAATTCTAACTTTTCTGTCAGACCCAAGAGTGGCCATTTTCTTGCCATCAGGTGAAAAACTTATACTGGATGGGTAAGCCTTGCATTTAGCAAATTCATATAGATCAGTATCTGTTTTATACTCCCAGTTCACATTCTTGGGAAATTTATATTCATGAGGAGTACCAGTCCAGTACTCAATCATTCCAGACTTGTCAGAAGACACAACTACTTTGTAGACAGGGTTCAAGCGTATCTGAGTAAGCGGAGACGTATGGAGTTTATCAAAAACATGAAGTGGCTGGTTATTTCCTCGTCCATCATATATGAATATTTTTCCTGTGCTTTTCTCAGATGTTGCAACAGAAGATATGGCATCTCCAGGGCAATATACCCATTCACACTGGCCAGGGTGATAGCTGCAACAAAGAGCAGAAAGAAAAAAAATTTTTAAATAAGGAATGGTTTTAATTAGATAAGAGTCAAGTTACGTGGTAAACCTGAAATCAAACATCAGAAGCAAATTTTAAACTTTATTTACTAGTTTTGCTAATACATACCTTGCTAATATTCAGCATATTATAGACAACCTTTACCAAGAAATATCATTCAGTGGATAACTACCAATTTCTGTTGCTTCCATGTTGTTTTACAAGGAGACTGTGACAGTCAAAGTAGAAAGCAGGTAAAAAGGAGGAATAAGGATGGAAATCCAAATAAAAAGCCCAAGTGGCATTAATGAATAGTACTCATATGAGTCAATACCATTTCTATTCCATCTGTTAACTGAGTAATGACTCAGTAGAAATTACGACAACTGCACCTCTGCCATACATTTATGGAAAAGTTCAACTAGATCTTGCCAGGAAAAAACCCACAAAACAACAAAAACCCCAAGAAGTGATATAAACAAAATTAAGACAATCCCCCTATATTCAATAAGAGTTGTGAATGCATTTAAGAAGGAACGCATTTGCTACTTGCAAAAGCGTACTCTACAAACAAAACAAGCCAGAGATACAGTCAATAATATAAGTTATGTCTGTTTTAAAGTCTGTAAGCAAAGATTCTGAAAACCAGAACTCAAACGAAACAGCAAGCATCAACAAAAATTATACAGTCTCCATAGGAAACTCATGTTTAGTATCCTTTCACAAATCAAACTTATCGATGCTGAAGGACTGATGATATTCTGACATTATGACAGACACTAATAAATTGGATTTTCAATGTCTGTCAGTAAAGAGAAACAAACATTTCGTCTCGGGTTCATTAGAAGGAACAGGATTAAATAAATAAATATGAAATCTCTGCAGAAATAGCCAACCTTCTCCAGATCACTGATGGAAGCATAAAGGATGGGGATTTGCAAAGAGCCACACTGTAGAGACTAGTTAGAGCTGGAAAGCTCTGCAGATCAGGGGTGTTTTTTTGAACATTATTTTCTTTTTTCTATGATGTTACCAATTATGTAGTAACAGTATAGGGCTGCTAAGTCAAAAATAACAGCAAAATCAAAAGATTAAGCCTAAAAGGAATTTTTCCAGAACAGACAGCCAAGAGGGAAAAAATTTCTAAAGGCGAAGTACATTATCTGGAGGATGATACTAAAACTATAACTAGTAAAGCAGATAGCATAAGCTTTTATTAGATGGTCCTATGTAAAAGCTTTTTTCCCTGACTTTATACTTCTATTCAGTTTCGAAATTAACCAGTACATAGTAGACTATGAAGAATATGTATTCCAGTTCTCAAAGGCTATGAAGAAATCAGTACTTCTACTGTTCATGACGCAGCATTCATTGATCCTCCAGCCCTTCAAATCTACCCTTTTAACAGTGTGGGGCTTGTTTTTTTCTGGTGTTGTTATAATTCCAGTAACATCCATTCCCATTTCTCCCAGATCCTTTAGCTACATACTGTGTAATGACAGAAATGCTACAAGATTAAAGAAAACAACAACATTCTTCTTGTGGAAGAAGGAAATTGTATCCCTATGAAAACAAGTAAGACAATACATACAGACCAAATCCCTTCTCTAATGGAACTATTACTGGACTGTAATTTCAAAAATCAGTGCCAAACAACAGAAAGAAATTATGCCTAAATATTTGAAGAAACACCACATCTTTGTGCATAATATTTAACACCGAGGAAGCGCCTTTCCTACTCCTCTCCTTTACTGCTGCAGTCGCAATTTTTCCTATTAGTCAGGTGGTCTCTAGCCATTGGATTCATTTCAGACAATGCAATTTACTCAGCTTCATCTGACTGGGGCATGCAGGGAGGGGAATAACTCAAGAATCTCAAATTATTGACTTACCTCCTAGCAAAACAACCTCCACTTATAATGTCAAATGAACACTTCCAAGAAGTAACTTACCCAAGTTTCAGCATGTTGATCATGTCAAAGTTGACTACATCAAACACCTTCATTGCTTTGTCATCTCCAACTGAACAGAATAATGCCCCCTCCGAACTAACAGCAATACTCTCAATAACACCTGTGAATTTAGTTGAGATACTATTAAGAAATGGAAAGGACATCCTTCATTTCAGTATTACATAGGGAAAACCCACAGAGGTTTAAACCTGTTTCCCTAATGTTTTGCCACCTTTTTCAGTTAAAACTCTACCTGACTTCAATAAAATATTATAAAAAAAATTAAATTCACAAAACAACACTACATACCCTATCATGCCCTATCGGGTATGTGATAATGAACAATTAACCATAAACGTAAGTAAAAGATTACAATGGCAATTAGTTTAGTTTAAAATACTGATTTTAGAAAATTGAGAACATTATGATGGGGTAAACACAATGTTCTCCTCAGCTTGCATCTCTCAACGGGGTAAAAGAAGCAGAACTCTTTACACCCACAATACTCAAAATTACTCTGCAATTCAGCCTTCCATAAATTTCTCACAATGCTGATTTTCGCTTGGTAGGTATTGTTCTCACATTTTGCTTCTGTATGTAATACGAAGCTGATAGCTAAGATCAACAACCTACTTTAGCATGTCTTGTAACTCTAAAAGGAAACAGTACTTTTACTAGCTATTATTAAATATTTTTCTTACTACAACATTGTAGCATATCAAACTATTTGATCCAGCCTATTTGATCTCTAGTAGTGCTGAAGAGCTTTGTGTACTTATTAGTCCAGAAAATTGGGTTAAAAAAAAAAGATTTTCTTAATTGCAATTCAGCTGATAATTACAACAATAATGCAGAATTTACTCTACAGTTATAATAACTCCAGATGAAAATAATCACTTTTTTCCATACTGCAAGGGGGAAAAAAAAAAAGATAAGGGATTGAGGTACCCCTATTTAAACCAACATATTTTTAAACTTCTCTGGATTTTATGAACCATGTTATGCACTTTGTTCACTTATGTCCCAAATATTCTCCCCACAGGCAGGGCACAAGGGAATGCAAAGGCTGTAGGGGATCTGTGCAAGCAGAGTCCCACATGCTTCATTCTCATCCTATCCCTGCTGGAGCTTGGGTGCAAAACGTAACAGGACAAAGGAATAAATGGAAGATAGGTAGACATCATTTAATATTTCACTGCACTAAAGGAAACCCAGAATCTCTCTATTTGCACTCTCTTCAAACAACAAAGAGCAAATGGGAGGTAAAAGTGAGGTCCTTTAGAGAAGAAAGAGCAACTTCTCACCCAAGTGACTTCGGAAGTGTTTAACAAACTCAATCCCTTCTTCTATCTTTTTCCAAAATTTTACATGTCCATCGTGACTGGCTGTTATGATAAAATCTGTCCTACAATTACAAAAGAAAAATAAAAACAAGTAAACAGAAAAACACATTATGCACTTTCCCACTGGTCAGTAATTTACACTATAATTAACACTGTGCAGAGAATGAAATCTCAAGAAATCACTGTGACAATTTCTCTGAATGGGTACTATAACTCCTGGAAAAACAAAACAGGTATTTTACTGCATTCTGGATTAATTTATGAAAAGCCACAGCCTAAACTGAAGAAGCATATAACACTACCCTTGTTGAATATGTACATGTAACTCCTACTTTAAATGTGTGTGTGTGATCTCTGCAGTTCTGGTGAATGGTATTTTTGCAGAGGCAGTCAGTCAATCTTACTCCTGTATTTACTGCACATTTTAACAAGGATTTTAAAACCCTCCTTTAGTCTATACAAACAATTTTTATCTTGCTTCTAGGTAAGCCACGTAGCTTTTAAAAAAAACCCCACCACCCTTAAAATACCACCTCAGGACACTGTAACTTTCCATTATAAAACTTCTGCAATGAAAACTTGTTAGCATACACAAAAATACATCCCTGACAAAGAAATACAATTCAAAACAAAAATACTTACTTAGTACATGCTACGTGTGTAATAACATCTCTGTGCATGTAACTGCGTTCATACATCGAAGCCGATGGCAGATTTTCAAGATAAACGTGTTCGAATTCAAGAACTACACAGGACAAAAAGAAAAATCTAGATTTTTTTTCACAGTTACATCTAGTTTCTGTTCTCTTCTACTTATCCTTGTATTGCTTACTCATACTTTAGCCAAAAACACAGGATTTTGTGGAAACATAATTAAAGGGCTTTTAGCTCTGGCTTTGCACTTAGACTTACACATTTTCTGTGGACTAAAGCCACTCAAATGCTGCTTTAACTCATATTGCTGTTCTCTTTTAAAGCAACTGTCACCTAAATTGTCTTAATGTTAAAAAAAAATAAAGTCAATTAACAGTTTTTTAAGTTACTGCCAGAGAACAGAAGGCCATCTGAACCTCGTTTCAACCTAAAACCACAGGTACCCCTGTTGTTTTCACGAGATTTGTGGTCCCACACAGGTCCTGTAGTCTAAATTCTAAGTGCTGGTACCCACCTATTTCATTGTTTAACTGGCTGACCTAAAATAATATGATTTTGAGTTTTGTCTCTGATTTTTAGATCCTACTTATTAAGAGCTGTGCAACAGCATTTTTTACTGAACCTGCAGGTTTACATCTGCTGAACGTTGTCAAAGTCATCTTTTCTTTACAGGGATACCCAGAGAGCTGGGAGTTGCTGCACACAGCAATACCATATGCCAAAATACAGCCTAGAGGCTTCTCCTTCTCTTCCATCTCAGGGCAGTGATGTGAAAGATGGATTAACTCCACAGCCGTAAACAGCACAGCTTCAGCCTGCACAGCGGGGCTCTTAGCCTGAAAGTGTCCTCCAGAGGAAGCAAAAGTCATAGAAGCACAGAATGTTAAGGGACTAGAATAAGCCTTAAACACCATCCAGTTCCAGGTTCCCTCCTACTAGACCAAGTTGCTCAAAGCCTTATTCAGCGTGGCTTTGAACACCGTCAGGGTTGGGGCACCCAAAAAAATCGCTGGGCAACCTGTGCCAGTATCTCACCACTCTCGCAGTAAAGAATTTTTTCCCTATAGCTAACCTCAATTTCCCCTCTCTGTTTGCACCCATTACTCCTTGTGCTATCACTACAGTGCCCGTCGAAGAGTCCCTCTCCGGCTTCCTTGTAAGCTCCTTCAGATACTGGAAGGTTGCTAAGAGGTTTCCATGTAGCCTTCTCTTCTCCAGGCTGAACGGTCACAACTTTCTCAGCACGTGACACCCTCGCCCTGTAATTCCGCACCCGAGGGGTTCCCTCCCAGCGCGGTCATTTCACATACGAGACACCGATTCAGGATACGAGCTTCCGCCAGCTGCCCCCATCCCGTGGCCGCTCCCGCCCGGCGGGGCCTGGACCTCACTGCCCCGGACCCCACTCGAGCCAGCGCTCCGCTCCTCCCCTTACCTCTCCTCTTCTTCGCCTGTGCGGCCTCCCCCGGCAGCGGCCCGACCCAGCGCTCCTCCTCATCCTCCTCGTCCGCTGCCGCCGGGTCCCCGCCGCCCGCCGCCACCTCCTGCTGCTTTCGCTTGCGCTCGGTCTCGGCGGACGCCATGGTGCCGACGTCACCGCCGCGCGCCGCGCCGGCGCTCTGCGACTGACGTGGTAGCCGCGGAGCGGACGGCGGGAAGCGGCCATGGTAGGAACGGGCGGGAACGGGCGGCGGGAGAGTCCCGGGCGGGTTCCGGCGCTCGGGGGGATCCCAGCGCTCCGACACCCCGGGGCCGGGAGGGGCTTAGCTGGGGCCGCGGGGCTGCTTTGTAGGGAGGGCGCTGGCTTCCCGGCTGGGAAGGGGCGACGTTCATCCTTCGCCTGTGAGCGGGGATGCCCCGCCTCACGTCCTCCCGTCGCTGTTGTGGTGCAGGGGCTCGTGTCGGGGGCGCGGGAGCTCCCTCTCTCACCGCTCTTGCGATGTTGTTTGTACCCTGCCTATGTTTTGCTTCCCACGGTGCCTTCGTGTCTCTTTCACAGACCCGCTGTCCGTTTCCTCTTCCCTCCCCTCCGTCTTCCCGCAATTGGTCGTTTTGTGCTTGGTCACATGACGCATTTCGCCTTCTTAATGTTTATAAGTATAAGAAAGGACAGTGCCAAGAGAATGGATTCAGACTCTTTTCGGTGTATCTGAGCAATAGGACGAGAAGCAATGGGCAGAAACGGATGCACAAGAAGTTCCACCTGAACATGAGGAAGAATTTCTTCAATGTGTGGGTTCCTGAGCACTGGAACAGATTGCCCAGAGAGGGTGTGGAGTCCCCCTCACTGGAGATATTCAACCACCATCTAGACACAATCCTGTGCCATGTGCTCTGGAATGACCCTGCTTGGGCAGGGAAGCTGGACAAGATGACCCTCTGTGGTGCCTTCCAACCTGACTGATTCTGTGATTTTTTTCCATAAAGTCTTGTCTAGCGTAGAGCCTACACTTAGGCCTGCGTGTATTTTTTACCTAATTATGTCGTCCTAAAACAAGGTAAAAAGGAATAACATGTTAAAACTGGAAGACATTAGTATTAATGCCAAAAAAGCCTTCAGTTTTCTTGTATGGCATGAAAATAGAAATGTAATTTAACCATACTGAAATAGGGAAAACTGCCAGCTACAAGAAAATAACATCTGAAAGTGACACTTCAGTGTGTGTACTGTGTAAGGTAGTTAAGAGCACGGCATTAAGGACTGCAAGTCAGTTTGGCTTGTGAGAGCCCTATCATGTCTCACAATATGTACATTTTGAAATCTTGTGTGAAATCGATCTGGAAATTTAAAGTCAACAACAATAGAATCATTTAATAGGTTTTATGTGATGGAGTTTTTTCTGGCTTTCTCTTCAGAGTTTTATTTCATACAATGCTTTCATGGTGATGAACTGTATTGCAGGGGACACAGGGCAAATAGTTTTTTATCCCACTCCAAGACCGCTTTCTAATTTCCATGGCATGGGGTTCTTTTTCTCCCCCTCCTTTTTTTCTTCTGCCTCCGCACTATCCCCCCAGACCCTCTTTGTTTGCCTCTTTAACAATTTTTTGTCTGAAAAAAAACTAAGACTGTTTAGTTTCTTTCTTAGTTTCTTCTGGGCAGTGTTTGCTGGAGGCATTTCAGAAATCTTAATAAATTATGTGAACTGGTTCTGTTTTATATTATGGAGACATTCCAAGACTCTTAAGAAGACGATGATTTTCCTTTGCAAAAAGAATACTCAGTAGTTCTTAAAGGTGATGGTAACCTGGGTTTTGTAGTGTTACGTTTTTAATTATGGATGCAACAAATTTGCCAGGAAGACTTAGAGGAAGTATTGGCTACCTATGAGTTCTCTAGTGTAATTCCAGCATTCAGTGAGATATTCTGATTTTCTTTCCTCATCCACTTTACTATGAAGTACTTGAACTTTGGAAGTATTAGTTGAATATTTCACTCCTTTTAAATTGGGTTTTTGACATAATTTTCTCTGATGCTGTGTTTTTGTTCTGAAAAAGAACAAAAGATTGAGTTAGTAATTCATGCATCGTTAAGAAGGTAGAGAGGTGTAATTCTTCTTTAGATTTTTATCTATTTTTAATGTTTCTGTTTAATCCGTATGTGTTTGGTGGACTTAGTGATCCACTAAGGTATTTTTAAAGGCTTCCTGCATCTGGTACATCTAGCCTGTTGTTGTTTTCAAGGGTTGTTCCCTTGAAAAAAAAATTTAGCCCTTCTTATTTTTCCCCTGTTAGTTGCTGATGTCATTCAGATATCTCTTAATTGAGATAACTAGGATTAAATTTCTGAATTTGTATGTGTTTCTTTCTGGCCCAACAGTTTCTCAAAGTTTTTAATTTAACTTGGGTTGATTTTTCTTTTGGCTGTCCAGGTGCCCTCTTTCCTTTGTTGTCTGTATATCTTTCCGGTTCTTTTGTTTGTTTTTCTAGTAACTTTGAGGATGTTTAATTTGTTAAATATTCTGAATTCAAATGAAGGAGAAATAGATTAGTACATTTATTGACAGAGCAGAAGTAACTGCTTAAAAAGTTTGCAGTTATATGGAGGTAGAGTGTCGCTTTGTAGATGTGAGATTCTCTTGTTGTTTCTATATTAAACTTGTTGGGAAATAAAAAAGGCATTGCAGATAATCAAAGCAGCTACGAAAATTTAGGACATGTCATTCAATTTTAAAAGTAAATTATTAGTGTCTTCTAATTTTACTTAGTTATATAGTTAGCTGATTTTACTTAATGACTGGATGCTTTCTAGAACTACAGGGCAGTTAGCCAAAAGCTTTGGATTAAGGGAGTTTATTCTTTTGATCTGAAGCGGCAGGTATGATTTGGTAACCCATATCGTTTATTATAGATCTACACGATAACTGTTCTATTTGCTTGTTACTAGGCTGAATGTTTATCAGAAATCGCTAACACAGGTGGTCCTGTAGATGCCAAGGAAGAACTGTTGGAGGAATGTGAGAGTATTTGGAAGCAGATGGAAGAGGTATGCAAACATAAGTGATAGACCAGATTTATTATAAACCTTTTTCAGAATTATTTTATTCACCACATGCTTGCCCCACTCCCTCCAAAGAAACCGCTTCAATAAAACCAAACCAACCAACCAACCAAAAAAAACCCCAAACAAACAAAAAAAGGAGAAAAGATCTTCAGAAAGGTCAAAGGTAAAAGTGGTGGCAGGGGTGAAGAATGCCTTGTAATGTCAGTGTGCTGGTGTTATGATTTAGTTAGCACGGGAGAATATGTTAAAATTATGGAAAATTGAACAATTTACTTCTGTTGTGGTAGTACCAGCATACTTAGACCCTTCTCTCTTTAGTCTCACAAAAGATGGGATTCCAGTTCACATGTACTTTGGATCTTAAAGGAGACAGAGAATAGGAAGACAGAGAGGCAGAGGAGGACAATGATGTTTGCATAGGCTTATGTGAACTCACAGTTACATTGTCATGGTTAAAATTTCTCTCTTGATACGTGGTGCAGTATGCTAACAATAACACTTTAGGGCTGGTTATTTTTATTTACTGGATTCCCAGAAAAGATAAACTTCTATCAGTTCTGAGGGAATACTGTTATTGCTTTAAGATTCTGCTGAGTCTAATGAAAAGTCATGTTCTAAATTATAATTTCAGAGTCTTAATCGCTTCACGCAATTTTGTATGGTACTTACATGCTATTTGCTTGAGTTCTGAGTTGTAGGTTCAAAATATTAATATATTAGAAATTGAAGTAAAAGTACTTCCAAACTTGAAGTAGAACAAAGTACAGACAACTCACAATAATTTTACAGAATTTGATTTAAAAAGACTAATGTGACTTTATTTCTTGTTGAGTATTCAGGTAAGTTTGTGTGTAACAAGTGGCAGGCAATTCTATATCTAAGTTTCTGAACTTTTGTTTGGCACCACTTTGGAGGACATGAATTTTCTTTCAAATTTTCAAATTAGAAGGTAAATTTGAATGTTTACTATTTTGAATTTAATTGAAAATATTTGATATCTTGTATCTCATTCCCAGCATGCCCAAAATAATACAGGAAGTGATGTGTTATTTTTGGAAGTTGATAAAAATAGTAGGATTTTTACTACTTTGATTTTGCATCCTGGATGTACTGATGTTTCAGCAAAAGGTTTAAACTAATAGTCTTTTAATTAGCTGCTAGGTTATATGGGTACGTGTAATGTTCTAATGATTGTGTGCCATCGTGAGCAGTTTTTGTGGGAGAAATCCTATGTAGTGTTCTGGTATCCAGTCCTTAACAGCAAGGTTTCCAAAGTACTGCTTTGTAGTTCTACTGCTTAGTAGAATACATCCTGCCTTGTCATGGGGCAGGTTAAATTGGTGACAGGAAAAAAAGAGAGTTTAGCAAGTGTCTCCTGTTTGTGCTTTGGATATTTGTGGTGGCCTGAATTTCAGACTGCATATACACCCCATTGCAGTCATGGGAGCTGATGTAGTGTACTCCCAAAAATCAGACAACTTCTGAACTGTACAGTATACTGCCCTAAATTACTTAAAACTAAAAATATGTATTATAATGTGATTGCTCGCTGGGAGATCCAGAAGAGTAGCAGAAAGTGTGTTAACTTCTCAGTAGCTTCCCTGTTCAGCCTTGTCCATGACTCTTCCCAGTTCTCGTGTTCTTCATCTGTTCAATGCCTTTCTCTATATGAACTTTTCCCTCATAACTTGCCTTTTTACTCAAATGATACATCTTTCTTTAGCTGCTACTTTTCTACTTCCTGATTAATTAAGTTCTACTTTACTATGCTATGATTTAAAAATATTTCTTAATTTGCTCTTCTGGGTTAGGGTATAAGGGATGTGGTAGGATGCAAGTTAAAATTCTTTTATTTCTATATTTAAAAAGTCATGTTTAAATTTCTAAGAATTGTGGTTTTTTCTTACAAAAGAGAAGAGTAAACAAACTTTCTTTGTGTATTATTTGTTTTCTACCAAGTGTCAGAGCAAGCTAATGCTTCTAGGAACAGACACGCTGCTACAATCAGATGCCAAGGTAAGACAGTGGTTTTTTTCAAATACTTCATTTTCTGTTAAGACCGTAGAATCACAGAATGGCTTGGGTTAGAAAGGATCTTAAAGATCATCTAGTTCTAACCCCTCTGGCATAGGCAGGGACACCTTCCACTAGATCAGGTTGCTCAAAGCCCCATCCAACCTGGCCTTGAACCCTTCTAGGGATGGGGCATTTGCAGCTTCTCTGGGCAACCTGTTCCAGTGTCTCTGTCCTTACACAATAAAGAGTTTCTTCCTAATATCTAATCTAAACCTGCCCTCTGTCAACTTAAGGCCATTTTTCCTTGTCCTATCACTACATGCACTTGTAAACAGTCTCTCTCCTTTCTTTTAGGCCCCTTTCAGGTACTGGAAAGTGCTATGAGGTCTCCCTGGAGCCTTCTCCAGGCTGAACAACCTCAACTCTCTTCACCTGTCTTTATAGGAGAGGTGTTCCAGCCCTCCAGTCATCTTTGTGGTTCTCCTCCGGACTTACTTGAGCAAGTTTACATCCTTCTTATTTTGGGGACCCCAGAGCTGGATGTAGCACTCCAGGTGGAGTCTCACCAGAGCAGAGTAGAGAGGCAGAATCACCTCCCTTGACCTGCTAGCCATGCTGCTTTTGATGCAGAGATTATGATTGATTTTCTGGGCTGCAAGTGCACGTGTCCAACTTTTCATCCACCAGGATCCCCAAGTCTTTCTTGGCAGGGCTGCTCTCAGTCAGCCTGTATTGTTACTGGGGGTTGCCCTGGCCCAGGTACAGGACCTTGTGCTTGGACTTGCAGAACTTCATGAGTTTCATACTGGCCCATCTCTCAAGCCTGTCCAGGTCCCTCTGGATGCCATCGCTTCCCTCCAGCATGTCACTGCCCCACACAGCCTGGTGCTGTCAGTGAACTTGCTGAGGGTGCCCTTGACTCCAGTGTCCGTGTCCCTGACAAAGATGTTACACAGCACCCGTCTCAGAAACAAGGCCTGAGGAATGGCCACTCATCACTGATCTCCACCTGGATGCTGAACTGTTTGACTGCACCTCTTGAGTGTGACCATCCAGCCGATTCCTTACCCACTGTCCGTCAAATCTGTGTCTCTCCAGTTTAATGACAAGGATGTTGTTCCGGACAGTCTCAAACACTTTGCACAACTCCCAAATAGATGACATCAGTAGCTCTTCCCTTATCCACCAATGCTGTAATCTGTTATAGGAGGCCACCAAATTTGTCAGGCATGATTTGCCCTTAAAGTCATGTTGCTTAACACCAATTGCCTCTTAATTTTCCACATGCCTTAGCGTAATTTCAAGGAGGATCTGCTCCATGGGCTTGCTGGGCACAGAGGTGAGAATGACCAATCTGTAGTTCCCGGATCTTTCTTTTTTCTCTTTTTAATAATATGGGTTATGTGTCTCCTTTTCCAGTCAGGGAGATCTTCACCAGACTGCCATGACTTTTCAAATATGATGTATAGTGGCTTTGCCACTTCATCTGCCAGTTCCCTCAGGTGCGTCTGTGGTGGGTTTGATCCTCTCTGGCCACCAGATGCCCACCTTAGCTATTCATCACTCCCCTCCTCATCTGGACAGGGGAGAGGAAATATAACTGAAGTGTCATGAATCGAGATAAGGACAGATTTTCTCGTACTAACTTTGAAAAATGCAACTGATAAATGACTAACATTTATCGAAAATGACTAGCATTTAGCAAAATGGAGGAGAGGGGAGTGTAACTTCAATACCTATTTGGACTATTTCCTAATCAGGGCGTATGTTATTTCTTCCTGTTGAATGTTATTGTTATGCTGCCCCTCACAGCATCCTTCTGGACATCTGTCCAGCTCTGGGATGAGCAGGTTCACGGCGTGCTGGGTGAAGACCTGGCTGAAGGGCAGAGCTCAGAGCGGTGCAATGACTGGGGCTGCATCTGGCTGGTGACCAGCCACCAGCGGTTCCTCAGGGTGCAGCTCTGGGGCCAGTTCTGTTCCATGTGTTTATCAGTGATCTGGATGAAGGATTGGAATGAACCATGAGCAAGCTGGCTGATGACTCCAAACTGGACGGTGCTGCTGACGCTCTTGAGGGACAAGAGGCAAGAGGCCTTGCAGAGGGATCTAGCTGGCTTAGAACATTGGGCAATCGTCAGTGGCATGACGTTTAATAACAACGAATGATGGGTTCTGCATCTAGGACTTAAGAGCAATGCTGGGCACAAGGACAAAGCGGGAGAGGAGTGGCTGTTGGGCAGCCCAGCAGGAAGGGATCTGAGGGTGCTGGTTGACAGCAACTCAGTGTGAGCCCTCAGTGTGCCCAGAGCAGTGGCAGCCCGGAGGGCAAACGGCATCCCCGGAGCCTCGAGCATGGCACTGCCAGTGGCAAAAGAGGGATTATCCCACTCTATTCAGTGCTGTGCAGCCTCACCTGGAGTGCTCAGTGCAGTTCTGTACCTCACAATTTAAGAAGGTTGTGAAGGTCCTTGAGTGCATCCGGAGGAGGGGAACAAAGCTGGTGAGAGGGCTGGAAGGCCATGTCCTGTGAGGAACTGCTGAAGACTTTTGGTGTCTCTGCTTTGTAGAGAAGGAGCTGAGGGGTGACCTGCTTCCTCTCTGCAGCTTCCTGAGGAGGGATATCTTCTCCCTGATAGCCAGTGATACTATGTGTGGGAATGGTTCAAAGATATGTGAGGGGAGGTTTGAGAGATGACATTAGAAAGCATTTCTTTACCTATATGAACCTTCCTCTGAAGGACCTTCACAACTCTGTCAACTTTGACTCCTTCTCATTTCCCCTTTTGAAAAAATAATAGAAACATTTCTTGATGCCTGTGAGTGACTGTAAAATATTTTTAAGGAATTAGTGTTCTGTTGTAAGAGATGCTCTTCTGTTTTCTATTGTATCAACTTAATAACTCAATTTCTGTCCTGTGTCACCTCATTTTATGCCAATGCTACTCAACACACTTCAAGAGATGTTTATTTTCTTGTTACACAGCTTTCCTTGTTAATGCTGCAATGGAAAGCTTTAACAGTAGATTATCGTCAGTGGCAAGCGAGAAATCCTGAAAGTAAGTAACTGTTTCCCTGTAGAGAGTGCTTATATAAGCTTCTGCAAAGTTTCTTTCATCTAGGCCATGGGTATATTGAATGTCTGCTGATTCTCTTTCCATTCTGTAACTACTTAAAAATTGAAGTAAATTTAATGCTACTAAAAAAAGCAGCATTTCTTCATTATTTTTGCACTTCAGTTCTAAGTCAACTTGAAATGAAAAGTGAATTCCACTATAACTTAGTCTTATGATTCTGCACAAATAAATGCGTGATTAATACCACCATTCATCAGCCAGTTAAATGGAAAAACAACTATTAGCAGATCTCCTAACCATATAAGAAAAGTTTATTATACTGTTACCCACCTTCATATTCTTTTCTGCGTGATTGTTTTTTCTGCATCTTTCATTTGTATTTCCTTTTGAGAACAGAACTACTTTGGCAAATAATATTGTCTTCGTTTTGTCTTTTAAGAAACTGATAGATTTTTTATCTTTGCAAGTATTGCCAATAAGCTAACAATAATT
Organism: Rhagologus leucostigma; assembly: GCA_013397725.1. Classification (NCBI taxonomy): domain Eukaryota; kingdom Metazoa; phylum Chordata; class Aves; order Passeriformes; genus Rhagologus; species Rhagologus leucostigma. Next base: position 10,749 of record VZTD01003258.1, on the reverse strand, counting down.
TGCCTAGATGTATTTTTAACCATACATCTTCTGATTATTTTTTTTATTAATATTTTACAAAGGTGTGTTGTTTTATGATGTGCTAGTTGGAGCTTTGAAGTAGACTTTTAGTGCTAAGCCCATTACACTGTAGTAAAATACCTATTTTGAATTAACAGGGATTGGAGATTTCAGGTCAAGATAAAGTGGTAAGAGACACTAGAATTTTTAAACAACAGGAATCCAGAACACTTACTGATCCTGAGAAGCACAAACCACTGAGACTAGTGGTAGTTCTTATATTTGTTAGGCATTATCAGTCAAAAGGTATGAATTCCTCAGTTCTTCAAAATTCTCTTTGTACATAAGCATCAGTGCTGACTGATTTCGCTCTCTTGCACGGCTGATGTGACCAGACACTGGAAATAAAAGCATTCAGGATCTAAGTGTGAATAAAGTAATCTTTGTTTTCAGATGTCCCATATGGGGATTCCTAAAACACTTCACACTGCACTATCATTAATATTCTGGTAGTACTCATGGTTGTGTCTCCTGTCAAGGACCCATTAGCACCTGTCAGTCCAGTAAAACTTCTAGTTAATCTTTAAATTAATATATCGACTCATTTGAGTATTTTTATGCCAGTAGAGGCTTGGTTTTATAGTATTTGCAAAATTATAGGAATGTGTTTTAGACAGTACATGGTGATTTCCAATGTTTTGTCATTTAGCCAAATGGAACTGCCTTTTCAGATCAACACTAGAGGCAGTTGTCCAACTTCTTTCAAAGTCTATGTACTTGCTGCATATCATCATCAAATAAGAGAAGCTGGGAAAAAATATTTTTTCTTTCTTATAAAGAGATATTGTTGCTCCATTAGAAAAAATTCATAGTGCAGTGTTGTAAGCCTCACTCCAAAAACTGTCAACCTCCAATGCTTCTGAGGTATGTAGACGAAAGGCATGTCATTGAAAGAATTTGGGACACACTGGTTCCTGGCTCCTGTTCATGAATAAGCTGCTGGTTTAAAGCAAATTAATTGAAAGCACTTATCTGGGTGAAAAGCACTTGAATTGAAAGCACTTACCCAGTTTTTATCTGGGTAAAATACCTGAGGCCGTTAGATTTCCTTACTAAAATATGTATATTAAACTTCAAGCTATTGGCTTAAAAATATCCTTGGCCTATTTTTTTGGCTTGATGACTTGCTTTGTTCAATCATTCTTACTTCTTCCCAGATGATAATATTTATTATTAGAAAACTTAATTTTGTAATAGAGAAATTATCTATTTATAATTAATACTTTGCAGCTGAATTTTTGCCTTTTTTGGCTCCCTTTCTGGTGGAAGAAAAAAAAGTTGCTGCTAAGAATTTGAATAGAGTTACGGTGCTTGTATGAGAACAAGGAGTCCACTTAGCTTATTTCTCTGTCTTGGCTTTTTTGCATCTACTATTTGTTTTGAAGGAGGAATTACTTAATTGAAAACATTGTCTGATTTTATCTAAATAGAAATAGCAGAAATACTGATTGCATACAATTTACTAATGGAGCATGAATGCCAGGCTGTCTTGTTACTTTGGTTTCTGCTTTTAGTAGTGGCCAGTTCATTTCCTGTAAATGAGGGCCTGTCAGCATTTCAATCTTAAACCTTATTTCCAGAGGTTATAACTTGGCAGTTCTACATTTTTTTGAGCACAGTATTGGCAAACAGACTTGAATTCACGATGCAAATTTTGTTTTTGCAAAGCTTTTACTTTAGTCTCTTTTTCATTCTCACTTTCTTGTATTATTTATGTAGCTCTAGATCTGCTGAATCAGCTGAATTAAAACTTTTTAAAAAGCATTTGGCTTATAAAAATAGAATTTAACTTTCACCTTTGCAAAATGAGGAAGTGAAAGCAACCATATTTTAAACCATTTAAAACAGTCGTGGTCTCCACATAATTTCTGTTTTTCCTTGCAAAATAGCAGTATTCTGCCAAATACCTTTTTGTTTTATTTTAATATGAGCTTCTGTATAAACATGTGCATAGTAGTTGCTTTTACATTCCTAGCATCTGGTAGTATTTTGCTTAGTAATTGTGCTGTGTATCGCTAGGCAATTCTGTCTGACATTTGATTTTTGCGAGTGTAGTGATTGTACAACTGAAAAAGATTTAACTGATACTGGATTGAGCAACCCATGAATTTATAGCAGCAGCTGGCATAAGTGTGTTGTCCCAGTGTTTTAGATCTGCATTGTTCCTTCACTAAATTATGGTTAGTGATTTCTTTCCCAGGAAGAGAGGGCCTTCTATTCTCATACTCACACAATATGAACATTGAATGGCAAGCATGAACTCAGGATTAGGTATCTAGAAATAAAGAAGTGTTAATAAGGCAATTGTAGAAATTGGTAGTAATTGGTAAGGGAGGGCTTATAAAGATCATGTCAGCAGGAAGTGGCAGGGGGAAGAATTCTATGAGTTTTTTCAAATATGCCAATGAATGTGAATAAAAGTGCACCAATGAATTTTATCACATATAGGTAGGATATTCATATAAATAAACAAATCTTACTCTAATAAACCACAGACCACTATCTCCCACAGCTCTTGAGCTTAATTTGGGAGCACAGTACTCAAATCCTAAGTAAAAGGATTTTTATTGAAGCATTTAATATAATGCATTCTTAACTCAGTAGTTTTTCTGATTTTCATCTGAGAACTAACAGTGCTTTTAAAACTACTACTCTAAAGCTTCTTAAAATTTATTGAGGTAAGTAATATAACATTACCAAAGAAAGTACTTTTCTGAATTTATTAAATCAACTGTATGTATTTAGGAGATGTTTAATGCTGTCATGAGAAGGTTAAGGGTATCCTTTTTGTTAAAGGAATTCTTTTATTTAAATAATTATTTGTAAGATTAGAGATTTCGAGCCCAAACTTTCACAAAAAGATCTGTCTTATAAAAATTTAAATCTGTTAGAATAGCTTTCATATCTCCTGTTAATGTATTGAAATAGTTCAAAAAAGTCATGTTTATGCAGAAGCAGTAAGTTGACGTGGATCTGAGAATTGACTGGAGTCTGTTGAATGCTGTAAAATACAAGAATTCAATTTTTATTCTGAAAATGCATGAGTCATAAATCACTGCATTTTGTAGAAGCATTCTGGGGAAACATTTCCATGTTCTTGAATTGTACTTTGCTTTCCCTTGGATATTGCTGTTGCTCAGGGTTGGAGTTAGGATATTGGCCTTGCTGGGCCTTGCAGCTCTCTATATATAGCTGTTCTTGTGAGCAGTAAGGATGGTGGCATGCTTCGAAAGTTATTAAAACTAGGTTCTGTAGCCCTGATCAAGCATTTGGGAGGATGTTTAACAAGGAATTGGAAGACTGGAAGAATTTCATTGCTCACATTGGTAATGTTTTTTGAATGCCATCTGCTGAAAAAATCAGGCTCGGTTGTCTTGAAGTACATAGAAATGTGGTGTTCGTTCATTATGTACCTACACCAATGTACTTGAAGCTAGTTCAGGTGTAAAAGAATGACGCACAAGCATTAACGCTGCACTTTTTCAGTCTAATTTAACTTCCTGAATAGTGTTAGGTTGGCCCAGCAGGACACCACAGCACGTGGTTAAACTGCTGCTGACAGCCAAACTTTTTTAGAAGGTACACGAATTTCTCTCTAGCCAGGCTGCTTTCCAGTATCAATAAATCTTTATCATCAATGCAAAAAATAACCAATTCATTTTATTTTTCAGTAATTTCTACCAATCCAGATGTACTGTTAGAATTAGGAAAAGAAGAGGTAAGTCTTTTTGTTTGTAAGAGATAATAAAATTTTGTTGGGAAAAAAAGAAAAACAAGATAAACAATTGCTGCATTTTCCTACAACTGTTCCTAGGGTGGACTACTGCTAAAATACTGTGTGTTTTTCTTCAATTGTTTTTGTTGTTCTAATGCTTTTTTCTCCTGTAGTATAGCTAGTAAAATTTCCTAGTTGTGATGAATGAGGTTTTAAATAGAGTTATTGCGCAAGTCAGTGAGTAATGCACAATAAACAGTATTTGCCTCTGGACACACCATCTAATCACAGTAGCTCAACAAACTCATCTGCATGCAACAAAAATGGTGTGATAATCAACATCCCTGCTACATTAATGCTCCAAGGCCTCACTCAGGGTTGGAGTCCCATTTTGCTGGGTGCCAGGAGGAGACAGATATCTTGTGCCAAGGAGAGTGATGACCATGCCTTGCAAAGATTTAGCCATCATCTTTAACATCATGCAACAAGGCCCATTTCTAGGCCTGAAGCCTACACACTGTACTTTTCAAGATTACTTTCATTTACCATTGCACAAGTGCTTGGGCAGGAAGATGCACTCAGAGTTGATTGTTTCAAGATGTTTCATGGCTGAATTTTAAGTGGACTTTGTCACAGAATGTCTGGAGTTGGAAGGGCCCTCTGGAGACAGAATCATCGAATAGTTTAGGTTGGAAAAGACCTCTACGATCCTTGAGTCCAATCATCCAAATCCACCACTAAACCCTGCCCCTAAGTGCCTCACAGGATTGTGTCAAGGTGGCTTTTGAATATCTTCTAAGAAGGAGACTCCACAGCCTCTCTGGGCAGCCTGTTGCAGTGCTCAGTCACCCTCCAGTAAAGCAATTTTTCCTAATTTTCAGATGGAACTTCCTGTATTTTGGTTTGTGCCTGTTGCCACTTGTCCTATCACTTGGCACCACTGCAAAGAGTCTGACTCTATCCTCTGACACCTGCCTTTAAGATATTTGTGTGTATTTTTTTAAACAAAAAGTTATATTGCATTTCATACTTAATAGCAAATTATGTAATATTATGTGTTATGGGGAAGAGTCAGTTATCTTAGACATTGAGTTCTGTGGCAATAATTTGCAAGTAGTTTGTTCAGTTCCTCCATTGGAAGAAAAAGCAAATCAAGAATGTCCTGTGGGTAACATTACACTATATTGATGGGACACAGGAATGCTACATGACTTAAGAATATTCCTGTGTCTAATGCCTTCTAGTATCGCTCACAACAGCAAACTCAACTGCTGTTAAGAGTCACTATCAAAAAATTGTTCGATTACACACTTTGATTTGCCTGTATAGCTATGGCATGTTGGTCTAATATTTGAGGATTCAATTTTTTTTCAGATGTTGTATGTATGGAGCATATTTGCTTCTGTAGCATATTTTCAGAATTTGTATTTCTTTGAGCTAAATTCTCAAGTGCTCCTGCTTTGTATGGAAGCATAAAAAATACATCCAAATCATAGGCTTATATTAAAAAAGCAAAAACTTATTAGAAATATTGTTTCGTAGAAGAACATAGTGCTCTAACAGGGGACCTCATCAATTTATACAAGTATCTGAAGAGGATGGAGCCAGGCTCTTCTTGGTGATGCCAAGCAATAGGACAAGAGGCAATGTGATGCACAAGAACATGAGGAAGAGCTTCTTTACTGTGCTCTGGAACAGATTGCCCGGAGAGATTGTGGAGTCTCCCTCACTGGAGTTTCTCAAGAACTGCCTGGATGCAATTCTGTGCCATGTGCTCTTGGATGACCCTGCTTGAGTAGGGAGATTGGACCAGATGACCCACTGTGGTCTCACACAATGGTTAAGGAAACTTTCCTGTCCAACAATCCAGGACTCATTGTGTCAGTCACTAAGCCCATTCGCAGATACGCACCCCGCACTCACACAGTCGGATCAGGTTTCCTTACCAGCTCAGTGCCAGGTTTCCTTCTTCCTTTAGGCTCGCACATCCTGATCCTTAAAATAATTTAATCAAACAAAATGTAACAAAATAACAGCTTGAGCTGGGTGCCTCTGAGGAGGGGCCCAGAACAAAGGAATTTTATACCCTCAAAGCCAAAAAGCTTTTATACCCTCACAGTGTAAACATGAGAAAGTCCAGGTGTCATCAACCATGTCTCAATGTCCCCTCACCTGGCAGGGCCACAGGTCCCTGGGCTCCTTGTTCTGCAAAGAGTTGGCAGTTTATGGCCTCTTGCCTGGGGCTCTTGCCAGAGCTCAACCCAGAGCTCAACCTGCAGCTCCCACTGCAGCTGCACCCTGAGCTACCGGCACTGAATGTATTCCTCAACACAGCCTTACCCATTCTGTGATTCTGTAATCAATGAAAGACCCAGGCCACTGAGAGTCCGCTGTTCCCTAGATTCAGCAATGCCTATAGCTTCTGACTACAGTAGTTGTATTTCTATGTATTTCCTTTTCCAGATATGTCCAAAGCACTGAGGATCATTTAATTCATGGATGCAGTTAGTCTTTCTTTGCAGCATCTTCATTTTCTGTGTATTTTATGTTGGTGCAATTAGTATGGATTCCTTCTTGCCAGCAGCTGCAATAGTTTAGACAATAGAGCCCTGGTGCTGTAGACGTTTTCTCCTCAGTTGTTCATCAGCTGAGCAGTTCATGTGTGTGCTCCACAATCTGCTTCAGGTAAAAGTAAGTATTTTGTAAAGCTCTGTGAGCTTCAAGAAGATACTAATGAGCAGCTGGTCACAGTGACATTTTGAATAGCTCCTGCATTTTAAACTGGATTTTAATGTTTTTTAAGAAATCGCAGATGATTTTTGTCCCTCTTTATCAGATTTACAGATGTAGCCTTACATAGAACAAGTACTACAGACTGGGCTACCTGCAAAAAGTAGTTTAATTTCTATGTTTTTATAGTTGCAGAAAGTAAAAAATGATCTTGAAATGGTGCTGTCAACAGTTCGGTCAAAGAATAAGAAACTGGAAGAAGATCTGAAAAGGTAATACAATAATTTGGATTTAGAAGTGCTGTAAGCTTTTTTTTTTTTTTGACTGCACAGGGAAACTATTTATCTGTTGTGCCATTTCCTGCTTTTCATGTTTCAAAGAGAACAGCAGTGGTGTGAGGAACAGGAACAGATGCTAGATACTCTTAATAAAACTGAAGAAGAGATGAAAACCCAAGTTGAACAACTTTCCACAAAAAGGTATTTCTACATTTTTGAGTTATAAATTGAAGAATTTAAATATCGAGAGGAGCAAATGAGGAAGCAAACTCTTAGAATGTATTCCTTATTTTGTTTAAAAGATCAAATAATTGCTCGGTAATCCATATTTGAAACATGGAAATAATGCTGCTATATCCTGTGATTAAAGATGTTGAATTTATAATAATAGAGAAGAAGGGGTTTTTTTACTTACGAAGGACTTTTTAATTACTTTATTTGATCCCATGTTCTATTGCTATGTTTTTACTGTTAGTTTGAAAATTAGAGGATTTGATGAACTGAAAAATAAAATAATGAAATTAAAGACCTATAAGAAAGAACTTTTGAGTGCTTTGGGTGAATTCCTGGATGAACATTTTCCCCTTCCAGAGAAAGGTGAAAATACTAAAAACAAGGTAAGACTTTTCTTTACCTATTAAATTTGAAACGTTCCATTTATGTTTAATTAGATGCAATAGCTGTTTAAAGTCACTACCATTGAATCTGCAGTTGCATTTTGAAATAAGCGTAGTTCTTACAGTTGATCCTCTAGGTTTCATTTCTATTTTTCAGGTTGTTTTATATTATTTAAGGCTGTTTCCAGCTGGATATTTTCTTAATGCATTTATCCTTTACCCAGTGAGATGCATAGCAATGTATTGTATTTCTTACTGAACTACAAGCTATGCCAAATTTGGAAATGGTGTGGGGTTCAGTCCAAATTGACTAATTTTCTTTTTTGCTTGACTGGGCAAGTAGATTCCTGTTTTCCTTGGCAAAGCAAATTTTAATTGTCTAACAATGTTTTTGGAACAGTAAGGAAAAGTGTTTATAATTACAGAGTAGTTTGGAATGTTAACTATCAGATTTCGTTAAGGCAAACTGGGTCAAAAATTACCTTAAGACTTCAGGGAAAATAGGCAGCCAGGGAGTATTTTGCATAATAAATTCAAAGTGTGCAGTAAAAATAAAACTATTACCATTACTATTTGATAGATACAAAAAACCTATGAAAAAAGGCAGAGCTTGATTTTGATTTTAGTCACACTTAACATTACAGAAGTAGAAACTATTTCTTTAATCCAGCTCCCTGTTATTTCAGATAACTACATAATATAATTTCTCCAGTATTATCATTGAGCTCCATTTTAGAACAACTAATTTTTTCTACTACTGTTTCTACTGTGTTTTTTCTTCTAGTACCTCAGTACTTTGGTTAGAAACTGTCTCATAGCTTCCAGTCTAAATTTATCCATATCTAATACAGATCCAGTGGTATTCTTACACCAGAATTTTCCTTAGAATAGCTCTGTTTCTTTCTTGTGTTTATTGCCTCTGATATATTTATAGGCACCAATCTCATACCCTCTGTTTCTTTGTTTTGCAAATTGAATTAGCAACACCTTTACATTCTCCTGTAAGATAGTATTTTTCAATTCCCTGGTTTATCCTAGTAATAATACCCATTTTCTATGTTTGTTTTCACTTGGATTCATCTTTTTTGCAACCTGCTAAGTAACAATATTATAAACAAAACTACTAGCTCATACCCATCACCAAAGCAACTAATTACACCCTTGTCTTTTTCTGTCTGTAATTTGCAGCTAATGAATCCGTAGCTTTTAATTTAAAAAAAAATCTTGGTTTTGCACATAAGTAAACATCTTATTTTGTTGAATCTTAGTTTTTTCTGCATACCCATGCGTTCGTTTCCTCCTGTTAGTAAATATGACATTTTGCTGTCAGTCTCTCTAGTTTAGAAAAAAGGATCTCATGCAGGACAGTGTCAAATGCTTTCCACAAGTCCAGGTAGAAGACATCATTCGTTCTTCCCTTTTCTACAAACACTGTAACTCTGTTGTAGAAGGGTGCTAAATTATTGGGTGCAGTTGGTCTTGAATGAAGCCATGTTGGCTGTCACCAATCACTTAAACAAAAAAAATTACTTTGATTAATTTCAACACAAGGTTTTATCTTCCTTTAGCTTAAATTTTTGTTTATGTATTTCCTGAACTCTTAAACACAGTTTGTTTTCTGACAAGTCTTTTTCTTTCTTTTCACTCTTGGTGAATTCATAGCTTTTCTATATCTTTTGACTCACTTGGATCACTTGGCTTAACTTAACAGGTCCCCCCTAATCTGCATCTCAGTGAATAACTGAGAAGGCAGGACAGCCAGCCATTTTTGCCTACATTGTTTTATTAAGTGTCAGAAATACAAATTGTAATCACTGGCAATGAAATTTGCTGCTATGTTGATTCAGGAGGACACATTAATCACTTCTATCGTCAGCAGTCAGACTGGTTCAACAGTCTGGCAGTGCCGAACTCTTAACTCTGCACATCAGTAGTTTTGCTTCAGTTTGTGGAAGCATCTTGTGTTCACAGTGGTTCTGTGTGAGGGCAAATGTACAGGGTTGATGTCTGTAGGACATGAATTCTCCAAGCCTCACTGGTCTGGTTCTGCCCTCCTTTCACCTGGCACATGCATGTGGGATTGGGAGTGGGACTGAAGACCGGGTCACAGCAGCTCAGGTTGGCTTCTGTTGCCATGGCCCAACACCTTTAATATAGGTAGTGACTAATAATAACAATTATCTTGCATTTTAAATCTAGGATTAAAAAAGACTTTTTTTTTTTCAAGATACTAATATGAAGGTTGAGGAATATTCTTTATGCAAATCTGTCTGATTGGAAGGGTGAAGAAGATGCCTTTCAAGCTAAATAATGAAATGCTGAGCATCCTGCCTAAAGTGACTTAATAAGCATTAATTGATTAGAGTACTTATTGTATTAGTAGTAATTTTGACCAGGGGGATACATCAGCAGAGGCTGTAAAGTACCTTCATGTTTGCTCTAAGGACCTTTTTGCAGATAGTGTAGATTCTATTTCCTCAGCTGAGTATCAAGATAAAGGCACAGGGATAGATGTTATTGGGCCGTAGCTCCAGGATTTGCAGAGTTTCCATGGAGCAGGCTCTCCATGGAAGCTGAAACTTCTGACTCTCTGCAGGTGAGAACATTATGAACTGTGACTGAAAAAAAGGGTTCAGAACTTTCCCTTCACGTATTCTTTCTTTGTCGGTGATTGAATCTCAGACTCTGCCGGGGGCATGCAAAGCCAACTTTTATTGTACAAGGCACATCTTTATATACTGTTACAAAACAACGGTTCAGCAGCTACAAACTTCGGCTTCTAGGGTTACATCTCCAACGGCCGCAGATTACAGTCTCCTCACCTAATCTCCTGTTAACTATCCTGCTCTTTGTCTCGCCCCCTGCTCTTTGTCTCGCCTATTGTCAGATGAGCCCGCCCGTCCTTCCTAAAACCCCATGCCAACCGAAGCCATTCTCACTGGTGAGACCCTGAATCCCCATATCTGCTTCTTTTCTGTTCAGCAATTAAAACCTGCAAAAACACTACGTCTGCGTGGGTCTAACGTGACAGGGAAGGTGAGGCCATCGCTCCAGGGACATAACAGCTCGTGCTCGGTGCCCTCGTGTTCGTTGTCCTTGCATTGGTCATTCCCAGGTGGCTTTGGACCTTTCTCTCTGTGTGGGCGAATGTTCTTTGCAGGGATCCACTTAAGTCCTATCTGTGGCAATACAAGCGTAACCTCTTCCCCATGTAAAAAGACGGAAAGGCCCAAGTATTTTACCTGATTCCAAGTCCTTTATTAGGACCGGGGCTTTAATTTCAGTGGCTGCTGCGCTTTGCCCAAAATGCCTCAATATGGCCAGAGTTTTGCTATTGGAATAACAATTT